>JAODVQ020308211.1:0-31641 GCA_025400075.2 Phenganax stokvisi
GGTTCTATTTATGAGGCTTAGCCCCCCCACTCTCTGATACGCTCCGCGGGCCCTGCTGTACCATAGTCCGTACCCCCCAACATGCTTCTTATTGGATTTAAACCAATAAAAGAGTGACTTTAAAGAGAAGTGGGGACTTGTCCCCTCTAGTCCTCCTATTGGTGCCACCACTGTCTTCCCTTCTTCATGATCCTGATTTACTACTTAGAGAAAAACAATGGAATAATAATGGGGGGCTATTTTATTTTTCAGGTTCTTTTTGACTTTGTAATGTTTGAAAGATTTGAAGTACTTGACCTTTTAGTTCCAGCTGCTGATGCTTTATGGTCGCTCATTTGTTGTCACCAGGTGAAGAAAGTAATTGTAGTTGAAATTTGTGAGTACTCCAGTTAGCTAGGGCTAGTTTATACAAAAGCCTTTCTGGTTTAGGATATTGATCAAAGTCGTACTTGTCATAATGTCTAGAAGCATTCTAATATCTTGTAGTCACAGTCAAACTCGAAGTCAAAACTAAAGCTCTCTAATATCTTGTTGTCACAGTCATACTCATATTCGAATCTAAAGTTCTCTACTATCTTGTAGTCACAGTCATACTCATAGTCGAATCTAAAACTCTCTCATATCTTGTAGTCACAGTCGCACTCGTAGTCAAGTTTAAAGCTCTCTAATGTCTAATAGTCATAGCCGTACTATTAATCATATCTAAATCTCTCCACTGTCAAGACTCTGTTCTATAACAAAGTAGGGCATGTCATCATTTATATTGTGATAATTGCTGTTCTCATACTTGCAGGTGGAGTACACAAACCTTGTACAAAATCTTCTGGCAACCCAGACAGACTCACTTGTCCATCAAAGGCTCGTAGACTCTTTCAACAAGCTAACACCAGCAGATGTCAACATTGCTATTGATAAACGAAGCAAAGATAAATTTCGAAAGAACCTAGATTCATTCTTGGCAGATGTTAAAGGTTTGCTGTGCGTAAGGTAAAGATTATGGTATATCTATACAGTAGTTCTTGCTGTACCAAAGAACCTAGGGTGGCATCAGAAGAGCCTGTGTACAGGCTAGGTAGAATCCCTTTTGGGCACATGCATTGGCCATGATGTGAGCTACGTACCATTGGGTTTGACTCATCAACTGAAAATGCATTCCTATATTGCCACAAGATTCAACTCCAATAGCATAAACCAATTCAAACATAACTGGAAATGACTAGTATAAGTTATATAATTTGGCAGATATTTATTAGAAATATTTAGATTTTAACACATTTTAAATATAATACCCATTCTATGATATTTAGTTTTGCCATAAATGCACTAATTCACTTCAATGCTTAGTTAAAGTCAGCACCATGATACAATTGTAAGTATCCTGTATTTAAAGTGTTTTTTTTTATCTCTAAAAGCCTAAACTAGATACATGATTGAAGTATTTCTTGTCGTTTTTGGTCTACAAATGCTAAAAAAATTTGCTGTCTGTTTTCTTTTTGTTTAATAGCAAGCTCTAGTTCATTTTGTGATACGTTTGTGTCTTTTGCAGTTTCTGTTTCAAATTCATTATGAACTATTTGTTTTAAAGCCTCCAGTTCTTTTGTTCTTTTGTATTCTTCAGTTTTACTTCTTTCTTCCTACAATAAAATGTACATATAAATTAATATCATTGCAAGGGATGTTTATCAAATCATAACAGACTACAAGTACCTGTAATGTCTTTGCATTCCATTGGTAACGCAATATGGCATGGTAGAAGTCCCATATTGAGAATGCAGGCCACAGTGCTTTTTCAAATATCAAGCATGTATATGATGTCTAAAACATTGATGAATGTACATATTTTCAATACATTATAATTCAAAAAATTATCATAAAATATTGTGACCATTTAGCCCACCTGCCAAAGCAGAAAATCACTCAATCTCGTTTCTCCTGAAGTTCGAATTAACAAATCTGGATCAGGGGATTTGTTTGTGTAAAGTGTTTTTTCAAGTAATGATTCAGTCACATCACTAGGTAAAATTAAATTTAGTAGAAATTTTCATAAAAATACTACTAGCATTCAATATCTTGATGACTTGGTCAATGTCCTATCTAATGCCAGATGATTTTTCTTGTCAATGTGAGACCCTTGCATCTTAATGGTCAAAGTACATTTATAAACCCACCTTGGTTCAAGTATTCCAAGTTCAACACCCTCGGCTGCTAGTTTTACTGCTTCAGCAATTTCGTGTCGAGAAGTGTAGGCAAGGCAGACATTTAGAAAACATCTGAAGAAGAATCAGTATCATTAATACATAAAAATTTAGCAAAAAAACATTAAGTTAAAGGAGTCTATATCTTAAAAAGTCTAATGCCACAATCTTACTTATCTTACAAAATTAGGGGAAGACCATTGCATTGTAAAGGCTTAAATGGTATATCTAACTAAAGCAATAAGAACTATCATAGTACTTGGTGTTATTCTTTGAGAAGCACACTACTTCAGCTACAGCCTTGCGAGTTTCAGGAGGCAGAAGTGTAAGATCACCTAAAACTCTAATACAAACACCATGTTCCATGATTTTATCCCTAGAAAATATGAAAACATAATGTGATCTCAATTTCATTGATTTTGTCTGTGCAAACTTGGTGCATTGGTGCACTCTATGCATTGATTGATAACATTTCTCCCAAGCATCACCTTTCAGTCACCAAATATTAAGGATTGCCATCACTGAATCGAAGTTAGACCCTCCACAGATGAGCAGTTTTGTTGTCAATTGCTAAAATTGACTACTAGAATTTGACTTCTGTGAATTTAGTTGTCGATAACTGAACTGTCGATGTTTAGTTGTTGACTGCTGACAAGTTTCCCCTGGTTACTTGTCGACAACTAATTGTAAGCAACAAGCTAAATTTTCACATGTGTAAGAATGCAATAATTGCTCCAAATAGTTGTTGACAGCTTTTAGTAATCGACAACGAATAGTTGTTGACAACAAAATCGCTCGTCTGTGGAGGCTCTTAGATATCTTACTTTTCTTCCATAAGTTTGGCAACTTTTTCTTTAGTGAGTTCCATTAAATTATCCACTTCATCTTTGGATCTTTTGAAATTTTCAATGCTAAACGCATACACAGTGACTTCGTAGATTCCCAGTTCAAAACACCATTGCAAAGTCTACAGAATGATGTAAAACTTAGCACTGAGATCTACACAAATAATTCTAGATGAAAGGGTGTTGGATGGAATGTAGTTCAAGAACATAGCTACTCAATTAATCCAGCTTTAATTTGAATTGTAATCGCTTGGATTAGGGATTAATTTAAGCCAATCCCATATCTAATCCACGTGTACAAATGACGATGATGCAATAACTACGAAAATTTCTGAATTCAAAATGACTAACGTAGTTTGAATTAAACAGAGCAAAATGCGCAAAATATAGGCACCAAGGGCCTCAGATCTCACCTCGGCGAGCTTTTGAAAACCAGATTCGTGGCCCTCAGCGCGCGAGTGATGTCTTTCCCTCGCAAAGCGTCTATTTCCATCCATGATAAAAGCAACATGACGCGGAATCGCACCACATTTTAACACGTTGTTAAAGAAATCACGAATACGGCTTCTTTTCGCTTCATTTCCCGTACCTGTAAAAAACATTCTCTTCGAGATAAACGCTAATCAAAGATTTTCAACAAATTAACTAGGACGCGTATACTCATGACAGACTAGAAACTAGTCTAGCCTATTGTCTAGCTTCAATGTCTTGCTATTATAGCGGCAATTTCCGAACTTAAACCGAATGTAAGTGCCGAGTATGCGCAGTTTTTCATCTAGAATGTGTGACGTCATCAGGGTTGAAATTTCAATGGCTTTGAATTAATTTTCGCAGCTGTTTGCCGAGTAAGCGGTGTGATGTATCGACTACATTTGAGTGTTAAACAAAAACTACTGGATTCTACGGGTTAAAAGTGGGGTAAAAGTGAAGCCTAGGGCTTTGCCCAGGATTGTACTATGTCAAATATTGGTGAAAATGTGTCTGTGGACGAAAAATTGCGCCGAGGTAAAGGGCTTGTTGGCGAGCGTATAGACCCGTGATACCCATTTAATACTTCGCTTTCAAATTCCCATTTTTTCTCTAGAACTATACTTTCTAATCATCAAGTTCCTTTCGGAAGGCCCTTGTAGCTCTGCAGCAGAGGTTGGTGTGTTATTTTGAGTGAAATTTCACGTTTTTAAGCGCTTATATTTTGTCATGTCTTAACAGGTTTTGAAACGCGAAGTTGAAGAACTCAAAGTCAGTACCCCATTTTCTCTAATTCACTCAAAAAGGGTGAAATTCACTAGTTCTATAAAAATTACATGATTTTCACAATTCAAATATTGCCTGAAAGTTATCCAACTTTTCCCTGGCAAAAATTGTGTTAAATTCTGTAAGTTGAATGTAGCAAGCTTAGCTATACAGCCCTCTTTTCGACTTTTAGCTTTTACCAAAAGGAATCAATTGGTTGGGAGAAGAAACGCCCCGAAACTTCGCAGACACGGTACGTAGACTGCATGAGAGCGATCATGCTTGCGTGTTTTATGCGGAAATTCGAGAGGAAATTAGAAAAATTTCCGAAAGATATTTTCCACCGACGATAAATGTTATTGTAAAGTGTGTGCAAATATGCGAGGTTTTCCAAATGGGAATTTTTTAAGCAGGCTTGCAGAGGAAATAAAGCCGTTTGAATCGCATCATCTGGCGTTGCAAATATTCAAGTGAAATTGACACGCCGTGCTTGCTACGCATGACAGGAGGTGTATATTTCAATACAGGTCAACACACTATTGTTCCATAGCCAATCAGATCAACACCTTTTTGTTCTATAGCGAATCAGCGCGCAGCATGCCCGTATCGTGTTGACATTCGTTGGATAATTTGCATTTTCTAAGGTCAAAATTCTGAACCGTGGTTCAAGTTTAGCGATGAAATTTCGCCCTCTTTGTTGAAAATCGATTCGATTTTAACTGAAAAAGGTTTCTAATCCTTCGATTACCTGCGATTTTAGGATTTTGTTCGAAGAGATGCAGAATTTAAAGCTTAAAATGCGAAATATTGTGTCCATTAGTACACAGATCTGTATTTGCTGATGGGCATATGAACCTTGCTTTGTACTCCGTACTTTTATCTGTTGTATACTCTGAGTGTAGGAGTCTTTATTTTTTAAAAGAAACTCCGTCTTTTGCTCTTAAAATAATAGAGTTTCCTACTGAAATGATGTAATCAACAACTGCATATGCAATTTTAAAAATATTTCCTAGCAGATTTTAGTTTTGTTTTCATAATTTTGGATTCTGTAGTACATTTAAATCTTCCGAAACTTATAATGATCAAGTGGTTAACGAAGTCTTTGTTTTTGCAATTTTATCTCCCTTTACTCATCCAGATGCAATATTTCTCACCCTGACAAGTAACATCATCTTTAGACAGTAAAATATACATCCAGAACACATTCATGTGTTTTGTCATTCAGTTTAAACCAAGATTGAATTTCTTTAAGAAATATTTGCCTTTACGTTGTTCTAGTCTTCAAGTAACCCTCATATTCAAGGGAATTTCTTGCAAAAGATATGCCAACGTTTGTTGCCCTTACTGGAACAGACAATCCCACCGAGCGTGAAAGGAGTGTCATCATTGCTTGGAAATGGTCGACACTCGCTATTAAGACCTTCTCAAGGTAGAATAGGATATTTGTTATAGTCTAACAAGGTTAAAATGTTTTCAAGGTCAGGGATTGTACAGTTGAATTCATAAAGTTGATATTTCTGCAAAAAAAGATACATTACAATTCTATTGTAAATTATATTATGATCATGTACAATCCTTGGCCTTGATATAGATAGTTTAGTGCTCTTTCTGATAGATGTCGTTTTCCTTTTTATATCATATTATATTGTAGACTGTGGCCAACTCCTAACTTCAAATCGTCTAACGGTTTGTCGACATGGAGCTCCCATTGTACCTGGGTTTAAGACCAAGAACACATACAACCTTTGTAAGTAGCATTGTATGATCTGGCTACTTTGAAATTCATGAGTGCATAGCTCAAGAACTTTACATTTACTTTTGTGCTTTGTTCTTTAGCAAATGTTGTGTTTGCAAGGCAAGCTAATGGTAGCGTCTGCAAAAGAAATTTTCTTCAACATGGCCTATTTTCAAAAATGTCAATGGTATTGTTTCTTGTATCTGCTGTTTAAAAGTCTATACTTTTTGACAGCTTTATGTATTATCACTGATTATACTATGATTTAATATAAAATTCTGTTTTTCTATTGTTTTTCTATAGCACCGTCGAATATTGGGTCATTTGTCAGCAGTTTATTGTGTATTATTTGATCAAACTGGTCATTCGATTATAACTGTGAGTGCGAAAATGGTTACATTTAATTTGCTTTCTCAAACTCGAAACGGACTATCATTCTGTGGAAAACAAATTGTTTTGGAGAAAGTTGGTTCTTACAATTGTAAAATAAGCCAATAACTGGCTGGAGTCCCACCTTCACAAATAAAATTGTGTGGCATTAGACAAAAAATGTTGTGCCTGAATGCATTTGGGTGTGTTGTCACTAATGATTTATGATTTATGAGCTTTAATACATTTTCTTTATCTCATGAACTAACGGTAGTTATACCAAAATTTCATACACGCATTAACAGCAGCAATGTAAATGATATTTCTTTCATGTTTTGTTCAGGGTGCAGATGATAATCTGGTGAAGATCTGGTCCAGTTCGGATGGACGACTTCTGGCCACATTACGAGGGCATAGTGCTGAGATATCTGACATTGCAGTGAATTGTGAAAATACTTTGCTAGCTGCTGGCAGCTGTGATAAGGTATGAAAATCTTTTGACAAATAAAGAGCAGTCTAAGATAATTAGAAATATGATTACACAAGTAACTGTATCATTTTTTATCATGCACTAGACAATTCGGGTATGGGATATTCACACAGCGGCCCCGGTTGGCGTTCTTCAAGGTCACACTGGCTCAATAACATCGCTACAGGTGTATTGACTGTGTTTATTGATTGATAATTGTAGTGTTGTGAAGCAATTGTGTTGTTACTTAAACTTAGCTTGATCGTGCTAAGATTTCTTTCTGTTTCAACTTCCAGTTCTGTCCATTTTGTTTTGGTGACTTTCGGTGAGCTTTTTTTGAAGGGAATTCTCAAAAACTTCTCATGTATGGTTAAAACAAGAATATTAAAATTTGTGTAGATATTTGATGTCAACTGGTGGAGATGCTTCTGTTACTCTTTGGAAGTACAGCGTATCTACGAAGAAGTTTGAGTAAGTCGTGTTTCTTCTACATTTTTTCGTGCATTCGACAGAAAGTTTAAGATAGTATGCAGTGCTTTGGTGGTTAAGCAGTGTTTCTAACTGGTGTTTATCTTCAAAATTTGTAGTGATTGTCCTATACGATTTCAAGAAAAATCAAGACCTGGTGCTCAAATCATTTGTTCATCATTCAGTCCAGGTCTACTTCTATCTATGATAACTTCATAAAAGTCAAGATTTGTACATAGCTATTATATTTGAATCATTTAATCAAAGAAATGTCGTAATATATCTTATGCAAACACTCCATTTTCATTGATTGAATTAGAGTGTCTATTTCAAGATTAGCGATTGTCCATATTTAAAATATTTGAGTCATGTATGCACATAATTCTCTATAGATCTTACAAATGTAGATCATTTTTTTAGGCGGCGTTTTCTTAGTTACTGGTAACACAGATCACAATATTCGAATATACCAACTTTTGCCTGGGCCCCCAGAAAGAATTGCTGAATTGACTGCACATTTGGTAAAGTTTCACCATGTGTTTTTCTTGCAAGGAAAGTTTCTTACTCTCTTTTGCTAGCTTGAAGTGAACTGTTGAGCTTTTATGTTTCACAAAGGCATTAGGTTGTATGTTTTCTGTATAGGATCATGTTGATAGCATACAGTTCAGTCATTCCAGTGAAAGGTGCGTTATCAACTTCATTTTTTTTTAAGCATATTTTAGTGGCACTACACAAGTTATTACTTCTGAGGTCATACTAGATAAGTTTTTTTGATGAGTTCATTTGTTTGTGCGTTCACACAAAGCGTTTTTTTATGACAATTTCCCATGGAAACTTGTAGCAAAGGCGCACATCTGAATTATCTCAACTTTACTAGATTTCTTAGTGGTTCAAAAGATGGTACAGCTAGGATTTGGTATTATCAACGTTCTGAGTGGAAAAGTTTGGTGCTAAATAGTCAACAACAACTCCCTGGGTAAATTATCTTAGGATGAAACTGAACATTTGTGTTTGGTAAATAATGTGGGATAATATAGAGTCAATTCCTTCTCTTTTTGTATAGTTCATCGCCTCCGAGGGAAGAAGATGCGAACAAAATCATGAAAATACGCGTTACTATGGTGCGAAAGCGGAAGAATTGAGCAACAATGAATACTGTGATTGTCTGTTTATCCTAGTAATATGATTTTGAAATTATGTTTAGGTTGGTTGGGATTTATCTGATCAATATGTTATTACGGCAGTGAATGATCACAGTGTCAAAGCATGGGAATCGAAAACAGGCAAACTTATTTATGTTCTTAAGGTAATGAAATGACAATTAGGAGACTCTTTCTGGTCTAGAAAATGATGAATTCTCTCTTAACAACAACACATTTTTAGGGACATCAAGATGAGATATTTATCATTGAAGCTCATCCAACCAATCCACAGCTTCTTTTAACTGCAGGTAACGCTTGAATGGGATACCTCACAACTGTTTTTAACATTTCCAGTTTTGTTGACTTAACATTTGTGAGTTCAATCCTTTTTCCTGTTGGCATCTTGCAGGCCATGATGGTTACATTATTTTGTGGAATCTGACTTATGGAAGAATTATTAAGAAATTTTATAATTCGGTACGTATTTAATGATTTATTTAGATCAATCGAAATTACATTGTTTTGCAATGTTCTGATAATTGAATTTGTTCCAGGTTGAGGGGCTAACTATTGACCCAAATATTTATTTAAACGAATGGAACATGTTGGACAAACATTTTGCGTTCAGCAGTTTATTTCATTTTAAATATCAAATTTGATTTCTTTTTCTGCTGAATGATATCGAAAATGTTGCATCAATGTTTGGTCGAATTTGATTTCATTCAAAATTTTGGGTTATTTTGACAAAAAAAAAATGCAACTTTGACAATAGAATTCTGTGGAGGAATTTGTAAACGTAGAAATCATCATAAATTGGAAATGATTGTCGTAATGTCTAGATTTTCTACCAATTTTTTTGATGCTTATGTACTTGTCGTAATGAAATTGAGTCGACAATTACAAATTCCTCAAGAAATTTTGCTATCAAAATTGCATTATTTGGGTCAAAGGAACGTCAGATTTGACTGTAAATAGGCCCCTTTAGGTATAAGAATTCTAATGAATCGTGTTGGTAACAAAGTACCGTAAAATGTCTTAGCTTGAAGGGCAAGGTCATGGTGCTGTGTTTGATTGCAAGTTCTCACCGGATGGTGAAAGATTTGCGACCACAGATAGTCATGGCCATCTTGCTATATATGGATTTGGATCAAGTGAGCCATATCAAAAGGTCGGTGGCGAATATTGTCAATTTGTTTGTAGTGCGATTCGTTAAGAGGCTTCTCTTTGTTGAAATAGTGAGTTAATACTTGACGCTTGGTGTGGAATATTGCAAAGTTTGTTTCTACTTTAAGGTTCCTGAGGAGCAGTTTTTTCATTCTGACTATCGTCCTGTCATGAGGGATATGAACAATCACGTCTTGGATGAGCAGGTTTGAACACATGAACACAATTTCTAAAAACCCCGTCTTCGATGATTTAAAGTGTCTATATCAAAGTCAGGGATTGTACATATTCATAATATTTGAATCATTTAAAGAAGAATTGTAATAGATCTTCTCATGCAAATACTTCATCTTTATTGCTTTAATATGTCTATATCAAGGTCAGAGATTGTACATATAGGACTTGAGTCATGTAAGGAAGAGTTACAATATATCTTCTCATGCAAACACTTCATCTTAGTTGATTCATGTGGCCCTCAATTATGTAATGAGTACTTCGTCTTTGAGTGACCAAAGTGTTATGTACAATCCCTGACCTTGATTTGTGTTCTCTGAAATTGTTTTTCCAGACTCAAACAGCTCCTCACCTCATGCCTCCTCCATTTTTGGTTGATGTCGATGGTAACCCACATCCAGTCTTCTATCAACGTCTCATTCCTGGTCACAGTAGTAACATTCGACCTCGATCTCACGCTGTCTCCAGTCCTCCAGCTGTACCCACCTCACCAATGCCACCATTGCTCGCTCAGATTGAACAGTTTGAACGTGGGCGAGTGATGTTTCCTTATCCAGAAGGTAAACAGATGAGACAAAGACTTGTGTCTATTTTCCAAACCATATATCAAGTGAATGTATCTTCACCGTGTACAAGTTTGCATAAGCATGAACAAAAAGATAGAGCAAAGACTTTGGTCAAGTCCCCAAACCATATCTTTAATGACTAAGTCTTCACAGTGGACATGTTTACATAAACACGAGCAAAAAGATAGAACAAAGACTTTGGTCAAGTCTTCAAACCATATCTCCAATGACTATGTCTTCACTGAGCACAAGTTATGCGTAAACATGAACAAATATATAGAACAAAGACATTGTCCAAGTCTCTAAACCATATCTCTAACGAATATTAGTACTACACTTTGGGGACATAATAGATGCACTAATATTCCATATCATGGCAAATTTTCTTTTTACTTCATAGTTCTTCATTCCCCACCCCCCAGCAACAACCCGCCATTGCTTGTTAGTCCGGGGGTAGGCAGTCGTAATCGAGGCTTACTTCAAGATGGTGATATAGAAGGAGTGAGACAAGTGAATGTTAATATTCCTATTATACAAGATGCAACTGAAGCGGATATTAATGCATGGAGAAGTAGAATAATTGTACCTAAATTGAAAGAAAGCGAAGCCAGGTATGCGATCCATGTCACAGATTAGAGACTAACAGATATCCGTCTTAGGCTTCAAGCCTATGATTTTAGCATAAGTGGCCGCCAGTATACTAGCAAGTGCCCTAAACGAAGACCGTCACCCCCCCCCGGGCGCTATATTGAAAATCATTCGTTTTGGGGGGGTGAATGCTTTTTTGTAGTGCACTTGCCACTAATGACTGCCATGAAAATCGCAGGAAAATCGACCTATGCAATTTTGGGGCCGTTGGATATCTGTTAGTCTCCAATCTGTGTCCATGTCGAGCTTAAAAACAGTCTAAAGTTTGGCTTTCATATATTGTGATTCATTGATGAACTGATATCATTCTTTGTGATCAATGATGAGTAAGATTCTTTGTCTGTTGAAAATCATTATCTATTTCTTGCATAGTTTTGGAATTAGTTTGTAGATATGTTTTTGGAAAAATCTTTTAGATTGGAAGAAAAAAGACGATTGTGTTTGGGACGCGAAGAATTAATAAGATATTTGAAAGAAAAGAAAAAACGACCTCTTCCTTCCACCTCAAGGGTTTGTATATTTTCTACTTGCAGCTCGGAAGATGTTTAAAGTTCTCTTCGACAAAACGTCTTAAATAACAGTAGAAAGAGCCTTTCCCAAAGGAAAACTTGTTTGTCGTACACACGAGCACGTGATCTCGCCAAGAAACTTGTCACGGAAAATTTTCTCGTCTTACACACGAGCAAGTGAACTCGTCAAGAAACTTGTCTAGAAAAACTTTTTCGTCGTGTGCATAAGCAAGTGAACTCGTGAAGAAACTTGTCGAGGAAAACTTGTTCGTTGTACACACGAGCAAGTGAACTTGTCTGGAAACTTTTCAAGGAAAACTTGTTCGTTGTACACACGAGCAAGTGAACTTGTCAGGAAACTTTTCAAGGAAAAATTATTCTTGTTACACACAAACACATAAGTTTAAAAAGATTTTGTACACTGAAGTTCTACTTTCAATCTTTTAGTCCGTAAGTCAAACTGACAAGAAAGCTGAGAGATTCCTGCGCAGTCGTGCTCGCCCCAGACAACGGCGTGATCGACCACGTGTCCAAGAGCCTCGTCCTGTGTACAATACACGTGCTGCAGTAAACACAGAAAGTGATATGGAGGAGTCTGGTGATGAAGATGTTGTGATAAGTGCAAGTGAAAGCGATGATGATGATCTACCTTGGAGAAGTAGCAGTAGGTGAGATTAGAGAGGAAAAAACAATGCACTTGGGATAGATTCAAATGAAACATGAACTTTTGACCTTTTTTTTTTCAGTGAAACAAGTGAATATTCAGATTGGACTGAGGAAGTTGGAATGAATACGAGACAGCAGTCAGAAAACCAACGACCAAGGTATATTTTACAGTCTATCCTATAAGCATTCATTCATTCATTGGTAATGCAAGTTACGCTAAATATTCGTCAACAATACTGCTTCTGTTGACCGACAGAAACTAAACTAATCTATCTATCCTTTCTATCTAAAACTATTTAAAATCTTTAGTGCATGTTCTTATTATTCATAGCAGCTTTTTTAAGGAAATTTGTGCTACCAGTTTTATGTATGAAAAAAAAAAACTCCGGGAAATTTTAGTTGAAAAAAAAACTCCGCAGGCTGACGTTATCTGTGTGTCTGCTTGCTTGATAATAGATGACCGCTCCCGAGCAATAAAAACGCGTTAAAGTACTTTGATTATTATCAAAATACTGATAAATTTTTAGCCGTCGAGTTCGTCGGGTGATAAGCTCCAGTGATGAAGAAGGCGAGACATCGATACAACAAGCTAAACCCGTTGTGAAGAAAGAAAATGATAGACCGAAAAAACCACCGAAGAAGAAAAAGAAAAAGGTATTGATACAATTGAAGCTATATTGTGAAATCTGATTCTCCATGCCTGATAGCCCAACTAACCCAACTCTTGTCGAAACGTTGACTTAAGCCCGGTTTACACGGTCAAAGTTTCTGTGATCAAAGTACGTATTTTTCTCAGGGAAATTCTACGTTCTGAAGAATTTGTTAGAAATATCAGAGTGAAGTAGTTCGGTGTTGAGCACTGTATTAGCTCCCTTCAATATTTTTAGTTAATTCTTCAAAACTTAGGATTTACCTATCCGAAATTCCTACTTTGATCACAGAAACTTTGACAGTGTAAACCGGGCCTTAGTAAATAAAAATGATTTTTGTAAGTACTGCATGTTTTTATTTATTCTTGATCGTTATTGTTGCTAATGTTTCTTAAAGCTGGTTTACACCATCAACGTTTCTGTGATCAAAGTAGGAATTTTTCACAAGGAAATTCTAAGTTCTGGAAATTTGGAAGAAATATCAGAGTGAAGTAGTTCAGTGTTGAGCACTGTATTAGTTGCCTTGAATATTTTTAGAAAATCCTTGAAAACTTAGGATTTATCTATGCGAAATTTTCACTCTGATCACAGAAACTTTGACAGTGTAAACCAAGCCTTATGTTAAATGTAAAGCTTTTTATGTAAACTTTTTCAGGTACCTCGTAAACCAAGGTTAGACGAAATTGATGAATGGTTAGAGTACTATCGTCCTCCTGAATGGATGACTTGTGCTAAACTACGAAGATTTCCTTATGTTCCACAAGTTGGAGATGAGGTGAACATAACCTCTTCTAGCCAAGAACTTGTTAGTCGTACACATGAACTTGTAAACTCGTCAAGAAACTTGTCTAGGAAAACTTGTTCGTCCTTCATTCGAGCAAGTGAACTCATTAAGAAACTTGTCAAGGAAAACTTGTTTGTCCTTCATTCGAGCAAGTGAATTCGTCAAGAAACTTGTCAAGGAAAACATTTCGGCCTTACACATGAGCAAGTGAACTCGTTAAGAATCTTGCCAAGAAAAACTTTGTTCGTTGTAACACACGATAGCTACTGAACTCGTCACGAAACATGTCAAGGAAAAAGTTGTTCGTTCGTGTGGAATTTTGTTCATCTATAATCTTTTGTTTTCCGTATAGGTGTATTATTTTAAGCAAGGTCATGAAATGTACGTGAAGGAAGTTATGAGTCAAGAAGCTTATGAGATTAACCCAAAGAAACAGTGTTTCTCCAAACTAGACTTAAAGGTGATTGAATGAGCTACAACATACACGTTTAAACATACCATTATTTGTTTATAATCACATTTTTTATCATCTTAGATAGTTGATTTTATATATATTCTATTAAGGCTGAAGAGCTATGCAAAGTTGTTAGTCTTCACTATGTTGTGGGTCCACCGACACTGGCATCGTTGAAACTTGGTAAGTGAATGTCATGTGGTGTAATTGTTTAATGGTGAAGAATCGCCAATCTTGCAGCAGTAAGGTTTAAAAAAAGATGTAAGACTGTATATATAAAACTATTATACTTTTTACTTCTATATCACCACAGTAAAGTTTGTTCAAGTCTGTGCGCAATTTTATATAGCAATTCTAAATCCGGATACTGGTGCAAATACAGGAGGATCCTTCACTGTCAAGTAAGAATCCATTAGAGCGAGAGGTTAACATTTCACCTTTTTTATTTAAAGTGTATGGGTAGCTTGATATTTCGAGTTGATTTCCTTGATATCTGTATATATCTACGTATAAGATTAACTTCCACATTCTCTTGCGCACAGTTGTAGTCTAGGCTACATGAAAGCATTTCTTCGATTGTCTCTCTCTTTTTGCTGGAAAATTAACTGTTTGTGTATTCATATTTGTAGATACCACGATATGGCCGATGTTTTAGATTTTTTTGTTCTGAGACAATTCTACGATCAATCCTTACTACGCGATTGGAGACCTGGTAAGGACACTAGATGTTAAACATTAACAAACGTGTATACTTGATGTCGTTATCAGTTTTGTCTCCTATCAAGTAAAATGCTATTATGCTCGTTGTCTTTCGCGTGAATTTATTTGTATCAACACTCATGTATTTTGTTTTAGGTAGCAGATTTCGTAGTGTCATAGATCAGTGCTGGTGGTCAGGTGTTATTACTGAAGTCAGTCCTTATGAAAATGAGTTGCCTGATAGTCATTTTCAATGCTATATAGTAAGGTTAGCAATTCGTGGCAAACTATATTGTTTTTCTACTTTAATAGCTCATTTGCTTCTTTGGGATTAGTTATAATATTTGTTTGGTGATGTTCAGTGCTTTGAGTAAGTTTTGTGTTGATCTATTTTAATTTTTTTTTGCTTCTTTTTTAGCTGGGACACTGGAGAGGTGGAGCGAATGAGTCCTTGGGATCTAGAGCCTATTCCTGACGATGTGGGTACGTCGATCTTTTTCAAATTTGTTGACTAGTTTTGTTTAGTTTTATTGCTCAAGTGATAGATTACAAGGGAGAATCGATCCGAGTTATAGTGGTTAAAAAGACACCAGTGATTGAGCACTTCTGGGCGATGCGATTGTGGGACAAATTCCACTAGACTGTCTTCAGTACTCTTGAAATTTTCATCTTTTTCTCTCAGCTATTCTCTACAAATTTGTAACGACTGTATCTTTTCTGATATCAGCTATTCCCGAAGACTCAGACGCGAATACTTCAGGCGTTGATTCAAATAATATTCCAATTAGTGAAGAAGAACACGACTCTTTGGTGAAATATATTCCTCAGGAAAATGAATGGCCTGACGAAGAATACGATGCAGCGATTACAAGACTTACTCGCGGGCTCAGCATCCTTTCCGAACTCCCGTTTGCAGGCCCATTCGCTTATCCTGTTGATGTCCGTGCTTACCCTGATTACTGGAGTGTTGTCGCGTATCCTATTGACCTCAAAGCTATCATTGACAGACTTGGCAACCACTTTTACAGGTAGATTCTATTTCTGGTTTCCTATCAGGTTTAATGGTAAGCCGACTTTGAATAACTGGCCCAAGTTAGTAGAAATCGTTTCTTAAGTCCCGTTTACACGGGCGATTTTTGTTGCGATTTTTCTCCTTTTAGTGTATGTTATCGAGTAGGTTGACTGGAGAGTGCATTAGCAAAATTCCTGGCCGAAGTATATTCGCCAGTTATCCACTCTTTCACATCGTTCAACATGAGAAAAATCGCATCAAAAATCACCTGTATATATGGGCCTTTACATTGAAGGCCTGTTCACACTGGCAATATTGGCTGCGATTTTTCTCCTGTTAAAGGATGTGCTAGAGTGAATATCTGGCGAATGAACGTGATCCAAAAATTTTGCGAATGCATTCGTCAGTCAACTAACTCAATCCCATACGCTAAAAGGAGAAAAATCACAGTAAAATCGCCCGTTTAAACCGGCCTTAACTAAGCTTTTGAGCTATATATTTAGGGCATTAGAAAAGGGTGAATTGTACTTCACAATATTTTAAGTAAAATATTTGATTGAAAAAGATGCGTAATTTTTTTCCCTTTTAGACGAAAGACAGCTTTATTGTGGGATGTATGTCAGACAGAAAGAAATGCGAAGACATATAATGAAGAAGATAGCGAAATTGTGCAGAACGCTGATAAGCTAGTCTCTGTTGTATCCAGATTTATCAAGTACGTTTTTGAATCATAAACATGAACAAAAATATAGACGACTGAGTTTTGATCTGGAGTTCAAACCATATCTAGAATGACCAAGTCTTCACACGTTTACAAAAATCCAAACAAAAATATTCAAAAAAGGTTTTGATCAGCTCTTGAAACCATATCTTCAGTTACGGGTTCTTTGCATGCCATGCACAAGTGTACGAAAACCCAAAGAAAAAGGTTGAATTGTTTTTTTCAAATGATCTTTGCTATTGCATCATTTATAGAGATGCGTCTTGTATTGATCCTTTGGCTCTTTGTGATAATGTGAACATGGAAAACGTCGATGTTGATGTTGAGGTAGTTTTTTTGTGTCTTTTTCGAATCATTTCAATGTTCGCACAGTTTAGGAGTCTAAAAATGATAAATCCATTCAAAGCTGCACGAAACGAATTCTAGAACATAACTCAGCGACTTTCCAAGTACGAACAAAATTTATATCATGACCATATGCAAAAGACTCCAATGTTAGTTGCTGACGACATGCTGTTCCTATAAAGCCTGGTTTCCATATGCTGGTAGCTAATTGTCGTTAACTAAAAGTCGCCATTTCTCTCAACGGCCAAAATATTCTATCATATCTTATTGCAGTAAATCTCATGTAGGAATTTTTCACAGAGGAATTCTACGATCTGAAATATTTGGGAGCTTATCAGATTGAAGTGGTGTTGAGCACTGTTTTAGTTCCTTTAAAATGTTTAGCAAATCCTTCAAAACTTACGACTCACCTATCCGAAATTTCCACTTTGATCACAAACACTTTGAGAGTGTAAACTGGGCCTTAGTTTGAAACTGTTATCTTTTGTCTGTTTGGAGAGATCGCGAGTCTAACTTATGACCATATAGAAAACAGGCTTAAATGCTATTTCTGCAAAGCATTTTTGAGTAGCAAGTTCTCAGCAGGCTCGATTCTTCACGATGTTTCGTTTGACCTTCCTGAATCTTGCAATACTAAACAGCATCAGTTTGAGGCTGCTGTCATTATTATATTGATAGATTGCTATAGGCGATGCTAACAATTATTATTACACTCACAGCCATTAGAAATATGGTTTAAAAAAAAATATATACGAGTAAAAACGCCCAAGTTGTTGTGCTGTATCCCACCGACAATGTTCTTAAAAGTATTATAGCAATTTGTTCAAGCCTGATAAGTTGTTTGACAAGTTCTAGCACAACATTGTTATAACAACCGGGAACAATTTGGGCGTTTTTACCAGTGTAGAAGAACAAAGAGTTTGATCAGCGGTTGAAAATGGTAGTAGATACTACGGGCAGCGAAATGAGATTGAATTGGCATGTTTCTTGTTTAGCATGTGGACGAATCAAGTGGTGAAGGACAAGCAGGAGAGGTAAGATTTGCCAAAGATGTCTATCATAATTTTTGTTAAGCGTTCTATTAAATTCTTTTTTCTTCCTTTTTTATAAAGGGTGCAAGTAGTAGTGGAAAACGAAAGAATGTAAGTTTTCAATTGTTCAAGAAGAGCCTGACTCAAGTTAAAGCGTCAGTGAGGATCCATTAACTTATACAGAATGTTTTCTCTACTTGCAGGGATCTCCTTCAAGTCAAATAAGAAAGAGAGCGAGAAGATTGGAAGAAGACGCTGTGGTAAGTCGCAAGCGTACATTACTATGTTCGACCTAGAGCTGCTCCCATCGGCTTATTATCATAATCGATTAATCGTTGTGAAAAAAATCGATTAAATTCAACGAAATAGGACATCATTGACATACAAACAGTGGTTTTTAATTAATGTTTTTACTAAATATTTGTGGGTCCGGTTATACCAGTCAGTATAAATGTTTTGAATCTGCGTGAAAAATGAACGTTTGTCACATCTATAGATTACGCACTTTTCCGCGCTCAAACACTTCACAAAAGACACAAATACATAAAATGACTAAGAAAATATATCAAAATTAGCCCAGAATATTTCTAATCCGGACTGAATTTTGAATACATTCCCGCAACGTATTGTGTGGTGTTATACATTATCCGATTATCCGATAACTCTTAGGCAAAATCGATTGTAAAAAAATAAACGATTAATTGATTTATCGTGAGCAGCTCTAGTTCGACCTACACTTTCCAAACGTGTTTCCATTACATTTTCATTCCTTTTGATTTTCGTAGGATGAATATTCCTTGAAGGATGATTTACTGGCTTTGTTGAATATGCTGGCGACAAGAAGTGACGCTGAGCCATTTCGAGAACCTGTGGACCTAGTTGAATTTCCTGTAAGGATTTTCATGACTATTTACTACACATCTACTTCATAGATTTCAACTAAAATCTTGGAGTTCTACTCGTTTTTATAAGCAAATCGTAGAGCTTTCTAATGTCGTGTAGTTACAGTCTTATGTGCTTTCGTAGTCGAGCACAAAACTCCCTAATTAGGTGTTGTTGGTAGGTAACACTTTATTTAATCACGTTAATTATCGTTAATCAGGGTTGTATTTGAAATTTTTCTACTAAATATTGACAGGTGTATTCACTATTGCTAGCGTCTTTGCGCAATGAATTCCGTATTTTCTGTTCTTTAAAACTATCACTTTAGGATATACGGTTTTGTGATTTTCAGTAATCTTTATTGCCTTTCATTTAGGACTACACAGATTACGTGGATGAGCCTATCGCCTTCTCAGGCATACGATCTCGTATTGATTGCGACCATTATCAAGAGCCTGAACAATTTATTCAAGATGTCAGATTAGTCTTCTCAAACTCTAGAAAATATAACACTAATCCCAAGTCCAGGGTAAGCGAAATGAATAAGTGATATCAATTTTACTACTGAATTGAAGTCTGGTTTCACGTCTAATTCTCTGTATAATCGGCGTAGTCCATTTTCTGTGATTACTCGTCGAGTGAAAGCATTTTCAAGAGAAAGTTAAGTTGAAAATCACGATTTAGAAGATAGCTGATTTTCATTTAACAAAAATCAGAAAAGTTTCACCCACTGTTGACCATTAGAAAGGCTCAGATTTGACCTCCACTACCGCTACCACTACTTTTTGCTACCTAAACTCATACTTGATTGGTTAATCAATTAAATAAGACGCATCTCATTGGTTAATCTTGGCAAATGGTAGTCTCATTGGCAATGGAAGTCAAATCTGAACACTCTGTTATACGGTAGACACCAATCTTGAAACTTTTAAGTACAGTAGCTTAATTTGGATTATAACTTCGTGTTGCTGTCAATCATTGGGATTATGTAGAATTAAGGCTAGTATAGTATTGGCTTAAAATCTAAGTATAATAGTTGTAGTATAATATTGCTTAATAGTTATAGTTATGTAATAGTTATAGTACAATATATAGCTGTATTCTGATTTTATCGACTTGTTTTTTGTCAGATTTACTCGATGACGCTGAGGCTTTCAGCATTATTTGAAAACAAAGTCGAGGAACTTTTGGTGAACTTTTACCGCCATAGAAGTGGCTCAGGTCGTCACACTCGCCAACGATCTCGCAGGGCGGTACGTGACGAACCTGGTACTAGTGGTGTGTCGAGTCCTGCGAGACGTGTAATGCCGCGCACACGTCCCGAATTGATACCACGCACATCTACGCGAACATCTACGAGAATGCGCGAAGAAGGTGAAGGACCAAGTACTAGTAATGATCGTTTGAGAATGAAAATTTCTCTAACTACGAGATCTGTGGTGAGTACCACTGGACTTGAAAATACAAATGGGGACACAAATGGATCAATGGGGACCTCTAGTAGAAATACGTCCAACGATCTTGACGATCGAACTAGCCAGCGGGCAAGGACTAGAAGTGCGACTAGAACTTCATTTAGAGAGTCAGTAAGTAGCACCAGTTCGATGGTGTCTGAAACTGCACCCAGTGAAAATACTAGAGTGACTCAAAACGGAACTACGTCTAGATATTCCACCCGTTCGCGGGTTGCACCTACAAGATTAGTGTTAAATGGATCTACTGCGGACCATGAGAGCGAAGACGAAGAGGAAAGCGAGGAAACCGGGGACGAGAGTAGTGACGAATCTGATTCTCCTCACCATGGAAAAAATTTAAGGTCCAGACGATCTGGAAAAACTCCGGTGAACAGCAAAAGTAGGAAATCGGCGGCTTGTGTTAGTAAAGGAAAAGAGGTCGTGAGTCGGCCGTTAAGAACTCGGGCTTCATCGTCGCGTTACGATAGTGAGTCGGAAAGTGACGACGACCGCTCTCCATCGCCGTTGGACGTATCTAGTCGCGGGCGCATTCGACGCAAAGCATGTAGAATGATGGACTATGTTAATTAGTGTCCCCCAGATTTAATTTATTCCCGTACAATTTATTTATATCTTCATATAGAATGTCAATTTTGCATATTTCAGTATCATTATTATGCTCGTGGTTTTCTAAATTTTCTCTGGTTTTCCTGCTAAATTTCAAAGAGTAGCAAATGTTTTAAAACGGTTAGCTTTTGATCTAAAAAGTTTTGGTACTTATACTTATTGTTCTGAATAGGCCAAATATTTTTTAAGCACTGCCGTTTGTCTGTGAGAATATGCTCCACTTTGATTGGTCAGCGTAGGGGCGTTTTGATTGGATGTTGGGAAAGCATTTGAGAAAAGTCGGTGTTGTCATAATAACTAGCTTACATAAAGTAATGGACCTATACATATTTTCAAAATGGCGGCCGTTTCAAAAAAGGAATATTTAAAACGTTATCTTTCAAACGCGGATTCAGGTGAAAAAAAGAAACGTAGAAAGAAAGTCAAGGCTGCTGTAAAGACTGGAAGTTCTTGTATAATAGATGACGATGTCAACCTTGCTGATATTAAGGTTAAAAATGACTCAGAGACGCGTGAAAGTTTGCTTGATGTAGGTGACGAAACGCCTCTAATTTTCAACGAAACTGGCACAACTGTGCTGTCCAAGGATTTAGAGAGCATTAAAAAGCAACAGGAAGAGAGGAAGTCGATGTGGGCACCGCTGAGGAATACTCAAAGTGAAGTTTACATGCAAAACAATGAGCAACAGAGAAAGAATTTAAAAAAACGTCATGATAGTATTTCACCAGAAAGAATTAGTGCAAATGAGGAGTTGGGCAAAACTCTGAAAGGACAAAAAAATTCTGTTGGAACTTCTTCAAGGCAGGAACGTCATGATTCAGAAGACATGTTGTCAAGGCAACTTGCTAGGCACGACTCATCATCTGATCAATCCCCGCCCCGGCAAGTGACACCAAAAGAAACTCATACTAAACGTCTTTCTCCTGATTTTTCACCCCGAAGAGCGGGTGGTAAGGCATACACAAGTTCTTCAGTGGACCAATCACCACCAAGACGAAGCAGACATGATTCATCATCAGATCAATCTCCGCCAAGGAAGCAACATTCTGCAAAAATTGCTTCAATACGGGCAAGACATGATTCGCCTGATATATCTCCCCCTCGAAAAGCTGAAAAAAGTAGAGTGAGGTCTTCAGCAAAAAATAGACATGATTCTTCCTCTGACCAATCACCACCAAGAAATAGGCAATCATCTAGAAATTCTGTGAAAAATAGCAGGCATGCCTCTCCAGACTTGTCACCCTTGCGAAAAGGTGGGAGCGAGAGAATAGTATCAGGTAGCAAGTCTAGATATAATCGTTCTGGAATTGAACCAAGAAGAATAAGACATGGCTCACCAGATCTATCACCTAGACGAGCAACAAACAACCGATCAGCTTCACCTGATGTTTCTCGGCTCAAAAGACAAACTTCTGCAGACATCGTGGATCCTTCACTGCGTAGGCGAAGACATGATAGTCCTGATCTTTCTCCACGTCGAAGACATGATAGTCCTGATCTTTCTCCACGTCGAAAATCAGCTAGAGTGCCCTCACCAGATCTGTCCCTGCCTAGAGGAGGGAGGGGTGGCAAAAGATCTGCTAATGATTCAGACCAGTCACCCCCTAGGAAACAGAAAATTTCAGGTGTTTATTTTGAAATTCATTTTAAAATTCATTTTGAAATTATTTAGTACTTAAAGACTTGAAAAACAGTTGCCATCACAATTCACAAGTGAAATCATCAGGTGTTTGACAGAGTAAAATATATAAGTAAGAAGGATCAAGTGGGGTGTAGATTAATTTCAGTTTTTGACTGATTGTCAGAACGCAAAGCAGGTCTTCACTCAGCTTCAGAATTGAGAAGAGAAAATGAACGTACAAGACAGCGAGAGAATGAAATGTTTGCAAGAATGAGCTCGAGCACAACAGGCAAAGGAATGGAGACAATACATCGAGATAAAAGTGGTCGGAAACGAGATTTCAAGATTGAAGAAGAAAAGAAACGGGAGGAGGAAAAGTTGAAAGAAAAAGAAAATGCGATCTTTCGCGAGTGGGGAAAAGGGTGAGGTTTATTGACTATTTGGATGCAAGGGTCTCCTCAATAATTAATATAGTCCAATGTTGATTAAATTGCATGAGAGAAGCATATTACATATTAATGAGTTATCAAGTATTATGTTACAGTCGTATGATAAGTTATGACAATTTCTTCTTTCCAGAGTGAAACAAAGCAAGTCAGCAAAGGAGAAGGTTGATGATGACTTGTATGAGATGAGTAAACCTCTAGCAAGATATGAAAATGATAAAGATTTAGATCAAATGTTGAAGGAAAAGGATCGAGCTGGGGATCCCATGTTGGCATTCATGCAGAAGAAGAAAACAAGACAAGATGTTGTGGCTGGAAAGAAAGGTATATTGGTACTTGTGAATCATGCCTCTAGTCATGATGGGAGACTAATATACAATGTTTTGGTCTTACGTTTTCATATCTGTTTCCAGAAAAGCCAAAGTATAGAGGTCCGGCTCCGCCACCAAATCGATTCAATATTCAACCTGGTTATCGTTGGGATGGTGTGGACAGGTCTAATGGGTTCGAGAAGAAACGGTTTGCAATGCTGGCCAATAAGGGATCGACTAGAGATGAAGCATACAAATGGAGCACTGAAGATATGTAGTGGAGACAAGAGGCTGTGTAGTGTAATTTTTATTTGGGGCTAGAAGTCTGAGGTTTGATGAATCGCAGGAAAAATTATTTAATAAATAAAGCTAGTGTGAATTTATAACAATAAATGAAAAAAAAAAATGCCATAGCCCATACTAGTTTTGAAGTATTTGTATTACCAAGCTATGTATAGTAACATATACAGCTCAGTGATTTGTATACTACTTTTCGACTATTTTCCTTTCAGATTTACTTCATGTTTTTTGTATGAAATCTAGAATCTAAAGTGGAAACATCCGAATTTCCCGGGGTAGGCAAAGTAAGAAGCATTTACCCCCCTGAATAAATAATTTTGAATCTGGCACCCGGGAGGTGACGGTCCCTTTTTAGGGCACTTGCTAGGTTAATGGCGGCCACTTACGCCAAAATCACAGGCTCGAAGCACTGGCTCGAAGTGCTCAAAGCTAAGTCGGACATCTGTTAGTCTCTAATCTGTGACCGGGGGAAACTTTGTAGTAAAGTTTTTTAGAGAAGAAGTTTAATTTATATATAATTTATGTGTAATTTATGGGTAAAGAACAGTGGCAGCCAGCCATGGATAACTTGAGTGCGGTTTTGTACAAGCAAGATGACCTTCGTTTAGTAAGATTTGATGTTCAATTACTCATTTAGATTGTAGAAATGTATTTTGACATTTTGTGTACATATATGTTTAGGAGCAACGCGAAATACTGAAGCCTGGAAAAGGAGGTTTGTGTACTGTATTGTTTACAATAGTTTTGTTCGCATATTTGTTTGTTTTTGTGCAATTTGGTGGGTTATGGCCGTTGATCCAAATTTAGAAGTTAACTGATTTTGTTAGTATGTCATTTTTTGGACATAATGCAATATTTGACGTAATTCAGTCGTTGGCTGCATGTGTGATGCTATGTTTATCTTATACAATCTTGCTTGGGTTGTGGTATGTAGTATATAGTATTAAATACTTGCTCCTGTGCTATGTAAATTTGCTTGAAACTTTTTTTAGAAGTTCAAATTGCCGTTCATTCTGTTGGAATATGTGGTTCCGACGTGCATTACTTGCGTCGAGGAAGGATTGGGAGCTTCATCGTCGAAGGTCCAATGGTTTTAGGTCATGAAACTAGTGGCACCATTAGTGCTGTTGGTGAAGGAGTCACTCATTTGCAAGTTGGTAAGACCTGAGTATAGTTTCATGTCAACTAAATCTCTCCCTAAGTGATGCATAATTTTATTGAATTATGTTAGGCGATCGTGTGGCTGTAGAACCTGGGTATCCTTGTAGGATGTGCAATTTTTGCAAAACTGGACGCTACAATCTCTGTGCCGAGATGAAGTTTGCGGCTACACCACCATATAATGGCACTTTGTGTCGCTTCTATTGCCACCCTGCCGACTTCTGTTTCAAGTGAGTTGGTAATGCCTGGTTTGACCTCTTAGTTTGCCAGCAAGTTCAACAAGTTGTTCCTTTGTAATTTGAATTCCATATTATAAATTGTTTTATACCATTTATAGATTGCCAGATTCTGTGAGTTTTGAAGAAGGAGC
Organism: Phenganax stokvisi; assembly: GCA_025400075.2. Lineage (NCBI taxonomy): Eukaryota > Metazoa > Cnidaria > Anthozoa > Malacalcyonacea > Clavulariidae > Phenganax > Phenganax stokvisi. The sequence goes on from JAODVQ020308211.1 coordinate 25,112, forward strand.
ATTACTTGAACCATTATCAGTTGGTGTACATGCTTGTCGTCGAGCTGGAGTTACGATGGGTGACACTGTGCTTATTTGTGGTGCAGGTATACATTCAGATATGACTTCATTATAAGATAACTCATTAGTACATCTGGCAAATGCCAGACTAAGTGACACAGAATTACATGTACATAATAGTCTGTTGAATGGTGGGGGAGATATTTTTTTAAAATCAGAGCATTTAGTTACATTTTTGCTTTGCAGTAATTGGATTGTAAAAATTTTGACTACTTTTGCAAAACTCAAATTTTTTGATAGTTAAAATAATGGTTTTTCTAAGAATTAGCCGCCAGCATTTGCGTTTTGTAGTCCAAGTAATAGAAGCCAAATGTTTGTTGTAAGCCTTGATCTAGAACAAATTGCTCTATTTCCAGGCAATAAAATGCAAATGCCTGTGGCAAATTGTTAAAAAAAACACTATTCTAACTAGTTTTGTTTTTTTAAGTTAAAAACTTTGAAAACCATACATCGCAATGACTCTAATAATATTGTATATTTGTATTGAAATTTTTCTGTTTTTCAAAAATAGTCATAAAGTTATGTAATCTGATTGGTACAGAGCAGAAACGTAAACAATTGCTCTGATTGGTCAAAAATTAAATTCCCCTTGTTGGTGTATTGTTATCAATGTTTACGTAGGTCCCATTGGATTGGTGAACCTAGTAGTGGCAAAGGCTTGTGGAGCTAGCTTTGTCGCTGTAACAGGTTTGATGAATGTTTTGCAAGTTTCTTAGGACATTTTTCACAGCATAAATCCTGAAAGTTGTTCTCATTTTCAAATCTATTTTACTAGATTTGGATGAAAAACGTCTTGCAGTGGCCAAGCAGTTAGGTGCAGACTTTATCATTCAAGTAAAGAAAGATCAAAGCTCAAAAGATGTTGCTTCTAATGTTAGAGAGTTATTGAAGAAGGCTCCTAACAAAGTCATCGAATGCACAGGAGCAGAGTCAAGCATTAATACAGCAATATATGTAAGCATGCTGTTCAACTTGAAAGTCTCTTCAATTTTGTAGTCTTGACATTTTTCTGTTTCGCAGGCAGCAGAATCAGGTGGGGTTGTGGTTATCGTAGGGATGGGAAAGCCACAAGTTACTATGCCTGTATTTGATTTTCTTGCAAGAGAGGTCGATGTGAGGGGAATTTTCCGTTATGTCAATTGGTAAGCTCTAGTTTCAGTGTTTAGAGATAGTTTGACTTTCCATCAGAAAGCTTTGCTTTTCATGGTAAGTAAAATAACTGTTAGGAGGAACGAAAAGTCGTCAAAGTCTTTGTTCTTTTTTTATGTTTATGTAAACTTGTGTTCAGTGAAGAACTGTAGTCATTCAAGATATGGTTCGAAGACTTGGACAAAGTTTTGATTGATCTTTTGTTCATGTTTTTGCAAACTTGATGGAAGATGACTTCTCCTACAATGTATTAACCATTATATTTTGTTTTACAGCTATCCCACTGCTCTGTCTCTTGTGGCATCTGGTGCTGTGAATGTAAAACCATTGGTTACTCATAAGTTTAAGCTGGAGGAAAGTATTAAGGCTTTTGAAACTGCAGAGAGAGGCGATGGTATCAAAGTCATTATTCAGTGCTGTAAAGAGCCATGAACATTTTTGGCAGCTCTAAATTTAGCTTCTTGTGCAAAACAAAAAATTTGATCTAGCAGAATGGAATTGGGCAGCTGTATTTGCAGGCAAATTTATATCAGAATATGTCCATGTGATGTATCAAGCATTATGTATTGTATCCAGTGCTATTCACCCTCTTCGAATCGAGGATCAGTGTATTTCGCTGGTTTATTTGCCATTATTTAGCGAGGATCTGAATGATGACCTGTTACTATAGGTACAAAACAATATAAATTTAGTATCATGCATTTTTCTCGCACATTTTTTTGAGAAAGTGATTGTGTAAGGCACTGTTTATCAAGAGTTCATGCATTCATAAATTATTAACCTCAGCTAAACAAATGGTCACTAATTTGTGATGGAATGGGTGATTAATTATGGGATATTGAGGACTTTCATAGAGGGACGTTTAATAAAGGGAGGCTCTCAATACAAAACTGCTTAATAAAGGTAATTGGGAAAAAATTTAGTTTAAGAAATTTTCATGAGCAACTGGAAGCTGCTGAAAGTTAAAATTAAAAGTGATATTTTTGCTTTGTGAATTAATTAAAATTTTTGTACCTCGATTTTTCTCATTTTATTTTGCTAAATGTTGCGTTCTTTCGCTTCCGCTTGTAGCAGAACAACTCAACAGTTGTTGGTAAGTGCTATTTTGTTTGTAGTGTTTAAAAAAAACTGGGTTATATTTTAATGCAATTACTGGCATATTTTGCATGTTGTGAAATTCTTAGCTCGTCAACTCGTGGTTACAGGCATGTTATTTTTGTTTGCAGAAGAGGCCTGGCCTTAAAAGAGGCGTAGCAACACAGGCAGAGTTTGAAATTGAGGTAGGTTAATTGCTTTTAGCTGTTTAGAAAAAGCCACTATTTTATATAATGGTATTGGTTCGATCACACCTTTCAGAATAGTGGTTCTTCCAATTCGATGACTTGTGATAAGCTAGAGTTAATGGTTGCCCGTCTGTTAGCAAGCATTGCTTGAATCAACCCAGTCTCCCAAATTTTTGCACAGAAGAAATGTCTGTATGATTGCTGATGAATTACAATGTATGTAAACTGGATATAGGATGACCAGGAAGCAGGGCTGTAGTTAGACACAATAATTGGGGGTGCGTATTTAGTGCATAGTGTATCAAGCTATGTAGTTACGTTACCAGCCCAGTGGGCTCTCGTTATACGAGGCCTGGGTTCATCGTTCGCACATGAGAAGATAATAAATTATTTTGGTTAATAGTCGTCGCATGAAATGGATTGACTCCTATCTATAATGAGAAACTCAGTGACATCATATAAGTTAACTTAACAACAACAACAATGTCCTTGCAGCCCGGGTCTCATGGAACGAGGGCCACTGAACTCATAATGTAACTGGATAGCTTGATGCATTGTGCCCTGATATTCATATAATCATGTTCTGTACTACCAATTTCTTTTGAAAGCAATTGTTTTGATAATATGCAAACATGAAAATATGAATATTCACACCTGATTATTGTGTCTAGCTAGTGCTGTTATTTATTTGGAAACTGATATATTTGAGATGAATTACGACATATAAAGAACACGAGGTTCCCCAGACAAGCAAGATTGTCTGCAATTAGATTGAGAAAGAAAGATATAATTGGGCACATGTTTTATGTTGTATATTTTTTTAATTTGATGCAGGGATATAAACTTCACAGACTTGACAGTGGTCCTCCTAGCAGAGCAGTTCTGACTCGAGATGATGGACTCCAGCATTACAAAGATATGGCCATGATCAGAAGAATGGAGAGTGCTGCAGACAAATTATACAAAGCAAGGGTTATCAGAGGATTCTGCCATTTGTATTCTGGACAGGTAATGGTTTTTGACAAATCTATATCATGGTCATTTAGTGCTGTGCAAACTCCGGGTTTTTCACCTCCGGCTCCGGCTCTGGCCAGAAAAACTCCGGCTCCGGCAAAAATTTTCTCGCTCCGGCAAAATCGTGAAAATCGAACTTTCATGGAAATTTTTCACTTAAAGTGGAAGCACTGTCATACATGGAATGAAGTACTTTCACGCAAATTTTGCTCTTTGTCGATACTAATCGTGTTTGATCGGACATTTATCAAATTTGGTGGGACGTTTACCAAAGTCCGAAAGTAGACTGCAGCACAAATAAATGCTGCCGGAGTTTTGCCGGAGCTGAACAAACTCCGGCTCCGGCAAAATATGCCAAAACTCCGGCTCCGGTCCTCTGGCTCCGGCGCACAGCACTATGGTCAATGTAATATTTGGGATTCAAACAGTGTATTTCTTGTTTTTAGGAAGCATGTGCTGTTGGAATGGAGCACGCTATTGATAAAGACGATAGTGTGATAACAGCCTATAGATGTCATGGTTGGACGTTTATGCGAGGAAGATCTCCACTAGAAGTGCTTGCTGAATTAACAGGTATAAAGTGCATTCGGCAGTGATTATCTCTCCTTTATTTTTGGCATGCTTTTTGAGGTACACTTAACTCAGCCTTTTTCCTGGAGCTATGTTATGTTGCCATGAATCTTGATTTGAAATTTTCACATCTGTGATGATGTCATAATCCCAGGGGAAATTAGCTCAATGGATGTAAAAGAATGAGGGGTTGGTCAAGTAAATTTTTACGCCCATATTGACAAATTTTATTGTGGAGGAAGACAGAAAGCATGATTGAAGCCTTTTAAAATAATAGAGATACATATCTGGCTTTTATCTACCCTGGTTAAAGCAAGGAATATTAAGCATGTGATAGATTGAAAAAGCACACTTAGTTTTAAATGTAGTTTGGATTGTGCAGAGTTGTACAATAGCTCTATATAGCTCTATATATATATCCACGGAATGCTTTGTAAGCAAATAGTAACGTCACCATGTTGGAATGTAAAACATTCCATTGCTTTTGGCTTCATAAGTGATTTGCACTTATTTATCAACTTTCTATTGCAATAGACCTTACCGATTATTCTTTTTTACCCAATGGCCTTGTTTCCATGAAAACGTATTTTAGCTTGTCAAGGACAGATAAAGACTATATTCCAATGCATTCCTGGACAAATTTGTTTCTTGTTGAACTTAGGCTCAATAAAAATGTGATTTTCAGCCCTATTAAGCACGAAACATGAATAAGTAATTGACATGAAAACGAAGTCATTGGGTAAAAAGTGAATAAACACTAAGGTCTATTATAATTTCCTTGTCTGGTGCAGTCTTAAGAATTGAATCTTTGGTCTGGAGGCAATGCTTCCCTTGTGATAGTAACTTCTACTAATAACAATACTTATTGTTTGGAAGGGCGAGAAAGTGGTTCAACTAGGGGAAAAGGAGGCTCCATGCATATGTACGGTCATGAATTTTACGGTGGCAATGGCATTGTTGGAGCACAGGTAATCTCTTGTCAAAAAATTCATGACTGATGTTGAAATTAAGGAGGCTCTAGTGGCCCATTCGCTTGGAGAAGCAACTTTCATCAATGACGTTGTAGGTTCAATTCTCAGTGTGGAATGAACTTTCCTATAGAAAAATAATCCTTTAAATACTCAGCCGAAAGTCGTAGCTAGGGTACACCTTTTGGAAAAGTTGGCAGGGTGGGATAGGATACAGATTAGGAGAACGGGAATCAACTGTTGTAAATATAGACAGTCTAGGATAATATAGCTACTATTGTATATATTTAAAAAATTGTGAACAGTTCAGAAATCAGTTCATGTTTTCAGGAAACTATGTGTAATCCATTTATGTAAAGTCATCATGTTTGCTTTTGGCGAAGAAAGAGGAAGAGCTAGTTTGCATTTTGCTTCAGATAGCAGTATTGTAGTTTTGACTGTCTGCCTCAGGTTCCCCTTGGTGCTGGTGTGGCATTTGCTCATAAATACCGAAAAAATGGAAAGATTTGCTTAACTTTGTATGGAGATGGTGCAGCCAACCAGGGACAGGTATATGCCTTTTCCTTCTCTTGCATATATAAGCATGCAAAATCATGACTGAATTGCTTACGGTTTCAAGATTGCTTACAGTTGAGATTAGGTCAACAAATTGCACACTTGTTAGTCAGTAATTTACCTTATCACAAGTTCTAACATAAAAACCCTAGCATTAGTTTAAATTTCTTTTTTTCATCAAACAGTTATTTGAAACCTTCAACATGGCCAAACTGTGGGACCTTCCTTGTGTGTTTATCTGTGAGAACAACCAATATGGTATGGGTACATCAGTCGAACGCGCGTCAGCTGTTCCAGACTTTTACACTCGAGGAGACTTTGTTCCTGGAATTCAGGTTATTTTCTTAAGTCTCTTCAATTGTGTATATTTATTGATGTCTCTTTCTTAGTCTTCAAGTGAATCTACATTTTAGGTTGATGGTATGGATGTCCTCGCTGTTAGAGAAGCAACTAAGTTTGCTGCAGATTATGCAAGATCTGGCAAGGTCAGTTTCAACTTACTAGCAATGCAATTTCTTTTCATTTACAAACTTTTCCCTCATTAGCAAAATTTCCTCTTGTTAACAAAATTTCCGCTCGTTAACGAAACTTTCTCCCATTAACAAAATTATCCTTGTGAACAAAATTTCCTCTCGTTATCAAATATTCCTTATTAGCAAAATTTCCTCTCATTAACAAAATTTTCCTTATCAACAAATTTTCCTCTCATTAACAAAATTCTCCTTTGTCAACAACCTTTTCCTTTTTTTAACCCATTAAGTCGCAATGCCCTCTACTTACAATATATAGTTTACTCTATGTAACATCAGATGATATTATGTACTTATCTGGGTGAGATGTTTGCCAGTATATGGTAAAAAGATTATGAGTGTTTGAGTACCGTATTTACTCGATTGAGCGCCGCGGTGCTCTTTAAATTTTCAGTGTTTCA
>JAODVQ020308316.1:0-10659 GCA_025400075.2 Phenganax stokvisi
GCTCGAAGCTGACCTAAAATGTGTTTGGAAGTAACTCACTCACTCTCGAGGTCAGTGAGCTCATTTTCACCTCAACCTCTCTCTCTCTCTCTCTCTGTCTTAACTCTGACATACCTAATAGATTATTCTCTCTGTAGTAGTTGTAGTATCTACATATAAGAACATGTACTCTGATAATACCTGCATCCTTATCGTGTTCCCATGGGAACAGGGTGATAACTAAATTTGTGGAAATTTGTGGTCACATCTCTTTCAACAGTATTAACCCATGTAGAGTACTGTATAATGCTATATGAACGCCATCTAAGTACTAACCTACGTATTATAGAGTGTTGTATAATGCTAAATGAGCGCCATCTAAGTACCAACCTACGTATTATAGAGTGTTGTATAATGCTAAATGAACGCTATCTAAGTACCAGCCTACGTATTATAAAGTACCGTATAATGCTAAATGAATGCCATCTAAGAAAGAAAGATATAAAATATATGGAAATAGATGGAAGGAATGCAAATAAATGTCAGGGAATTATTTCATGATACTGATATGGAAATAGCTGCCCTGCTATTAAAAAATCAATAGTACATTAGCTAGGTGGATTACGTGCACATATTTATGCTTAGGAAGTAATGTACAATAATAGATGAAAGAATGATGTGATGCAAATAATGAGACAGGGAATTATTATCTTCTTTCATATGATGCACACACGGAAATAGCTATGTCGCTAAAAAAATAGAACTCTAAAACAAACGGCACACTGCACCAGATTATGTATGTACACAGCAGGCAGTACGTGAAGAATGTATGTAACTATGAAGAGACGTAATGTGTAGCAGGACTCAAACTGCAAGATAAACATAACTGTATGAGCTAAAACTCTTATGTACACAGCCTCTGGACTAATGGCTTGTTTTTTTACACTTGGCTTATAGACTCTCTCTTCCTATTGCCAGCATTCATTGGGACTTTTGTTTGCGGAGAAACTTCCTCATTGTGATCTTAATTAGATGATATATGGATTTGGTTGGTGGATCATTGATTTGGTGCAGAAGATAGGTTCAGTGTGTTTAGCCCATCCAGTGGAGTCAAGTGCGGTGTAGAGACACCAGTGGAGACACGGTGATCATAAACTCTGTGAGCATATGGTAGCGTGTAAGCACTGAACAGGACTTTCTCTTCACAGGCACAGCCTCTGATATGTGCATCACACTCCCGATCTCACGTCAGGTAGACTGGTGTCTCTTATACAGTGCAGGCAGTGACTCTGCATAGGGGAAGTCAAGGAAGTTGAGTAAAATGTTGATTATCCTGAGGGGAAAGTGTTGATATTCTTGTACAATATGATGACACTGCATCACATGCTACTGTGGCTGTGTTACACTCACTCACATGACATAATTATCATTTGGGATCATCCATGTAAGTGACATCAAACTTTGCAAGAAACATTAATATGCTACTGTATATGGCACAGATTTATTCTGCTCAATATGTTGAGATGGTAACACGTGTACAACATTATTATATTTTTGGGCAGGTATACAACAGACGCCAATCCATTTTTGGGTGGGTATTACTCATAGAATCACTATGCTGGAACGTATCACCATGGTATCACCCAGCAAACTGTATACATAAACACACACATTGTTATTGCGTAACTATAACAACCATGACACAACAGAAACATCTCGACCTGAAATTGTTGCTATATTTAGCAAACTGCTTCTACATATGAATATGGGACATCCTGGGTACTGTATGTGCTCTGTCACGATGTTATGGGGTTGTGTGCTAACTAGACGGCTATTCACATCCAGTGTCGATAGATATCACTGGCATTAAAATTAGAATTCATTCTTCATGGTGGTTCGGGACAAAACAATGAATAACTTCTTCCGCCTCTCTCCACTATCTCTGGTACCATATATGTAGGTATATTTCTATGGTACATATGAAGAATGCTTAGAATCATAGAGGTAGGTATTCATCGATCATTCACTGGTCATGTGGACCATTCAGTTGCCTGAAGATGACGTTGAACTGTTTCCATATCTCTAGAGCACATGCTTTCTCTCCTCATTCTCTCCATGTGCTCACTACATGCAGTATGAATTTTACCATCGTTGAATCAATCCTGTCATTTTTCCTCTAATAATGACCTGATCCATACCTGTGTGTGGTATTGTAGTACTCGGCTCTCACTACAAAAGAATTCTCCCACTCAATTGTTGCTAGAATGGGTTTTTCTTGCAAGTACTTTTTGCCTTTGAACCAGAATATCAATACAGAACTCTAGGCTTTGTGTTCAGGCAGACAAATGCTCATAATGACGTAGACATACTTTCAATATCCTCGTGTTTGTGGCCTATGGCACTCTATGCTTCATTTGTGCATTTTATTATGCGTATCATGTGTATATATAATACGCTAGTCAAAGAGGTGTCGTCATTTTAACTACTCACGGCCTGTTATGATAGTACCGCAAGTACCGATCATAAGCAAAGATATATAAATAAGTACCTACTTTTTCCTCGACATTCTTCGGCTGTAGCAACAGGCGGGTGTACATTTGTCCAAGTCGAAAACATCCTGTCCCCCTCTGTGCACCACGCAGCACCCCGTGTGAGTGATCCTTGCAATGCCAGGAATTTTCCATGCAACAGTGGCGGTTGAATTGTCATTAGTTGATTTTCACGAGCCAGTTTTGTCTGGGGACATTGTTTGTTGCTGGTGGCTGTACAATACTCGTCTGTCTCGTCTGTCAATGCTAGCAGTCCACAAAAGCCACTCACTAAACATTCCTGCACCTCAACAGAACTGCGCCTGGGCAATGAACACTAAATATGCTTATCATAATATCATGTTTTCCATATCATGTTTTCCCATTATTACGTATGTGAGTAGATAAGGTGTCTTTGAATATTCAGTTACATAGGTACCTGTCTGTATATACCTACCTGGGTACGCTATCATTATACCTCTGCTATGTGTGTGTGTGTGTGTGTGTGTGTGTGTGTGTGTGTTAGAAACATGTGGTTGCCAGAGTATTCTATTGAGTGGGTTGGAATGTTCAGCGACACTTAACAGTTTCCAGAACAGCATGCGTGTGGTGTGTATGTAAGTAATATGACTGTCTGTCCTTAGTGCATTGCTAAGACTATAGAAATTACTAGGAAACAGAGTTACATTATGGCTGAAGTTTTAGCTCATGATTGAGGTGCATAAGCATGCTTCACATAGGGTTAAGAACCAAATTGAAGCTATATACAGTAATACTTACTGATATATTATACATTTGTACCTAGAGGTAGTGTCATGTTTAACAAAATGATATATTTTTAGACCAAGGCACGTGCATACTGTTTATTCATAATGAAGTATTCACGTATTGGAACCTTGACAACTGGTAGAGGGCTATAACATCTCCGCCTAGTAATGATATTCACGACTGGGTACCAACACACCTGGAACCATGGAAGCTTACCTTTACCAAACATGGGCAATAGTTCCATCACATTGTCTAATAATGATATTCATAGAGACAAACAGACCTCTATTTATTTCCTCCGGTGCAGAGTTCCATCATGTGATTTATCAATAAACAGCCTAAGGAAGGATCAATCGGCAGGACAAACCTTCGTCAGTGCCATAACAACAGCTCTGAACCTCCCTCCTCACTGTGCTCCAGAGAATGTGTTGAAGAAACTGCTAGACACACAAGAAAAAGGTGCTAATGCCGAAATCTGCTAATAAACCTTACTCCCACATACTATTTCCTATGGCTACTACATGTCACCATTGGTAGGTATTTTCACAGCTAGAGCTGTGGCCGGGTGAATTTGTTTTTTCCCTATAACACATGAGTATGGTAGGTTATTACAACATGCCCAACTGAGATATGCTAACTGCAACTATGAACTGGCACACAATTGATAAATTGGTCTTTGTGTTTAGAGAGAGTAGATTGAAAGATGTGTGAGCTTTTTGGGCTTTTGGGAGGTTTTGTATTGTATCATATGTGCCCATTGTTTTGTAGTGGAAAAACTTGGAAGGGATGCCGCAGAAGTGGACCGGGCCTTGCAGCAAATGAGAATTACAACAGTCAATTCTGATAGTACTCAAGGTATGAGTGGAGGTCCTGTGCCTAGCATCTTGCAAAACTTAAAGTGTGAGCACCAGTGGTTATTTTTTTGATGCAGATTTAATGGTGCGGTGTAGAGAACACGAAAGTTGGCTGTTTGAAAAGGCCATCCCAGTTCTTAAAGAGTGTCTCTCTCGTACTACCTCCGGCCTCGTTGATTGCGAAAGAACTGCTGAAACTTTAGAGCATTGGTTAGTACTTAGTACACATACATAATGATTAGGGTCTTTAAATAGGTAATGTGTCATTTAGCTCTTGGCGTGAGTATTTTGTTCTATCTTATAGGTGGAGTCAGCCAGCACAATTCCTTACTCCGTGGATTTCTCACTCTGAGGTCACTGCAGAGCAGTGGGTGGACAAGTGGAAGGTTCTGGCTGCAAGGTTCAACGAACTCGGTGGACATTAGAACTATAACAGGCATTGCTTTACGCATTGTGGTCGTTTGTACGGTATTATGTAGTAGTACGCAGTTAAATTTCTAAGTAACTTTTCCTCCGCTTACGTATGCGTTCACCGTCACGCGCACGTGGGCGTGCAGTTCTAAAACGAATGGTATAAAAGAGACGCTGCGCGGCGATGATCTCACAGGCAGAGCACCGCTCTGAGCACGGTATAAAAGCAAGCGAACAGACAGCATTAACCACAATGGATTTCAGATTTTACGAAATGAGTGAACCTCACAGCGATGTAGGTGTGAGCATTCATTGGGGGCCCGGCCAGCCTTTGTTCAAAACCAGTATGGCCACGGTGAGTTACTGGACTAGCTTTTAGAATTTGTATAGCTCTAACTCAAGACCGTAGCTTAGTTAGCAAAGTCGGCATTATGCTATTAGCTACGCTAGCTACTACAATCGTCAGTCAAGATCAGAGACTTATCGTATCGTTCCCTTTCTTCTCTTTGCAGAGTTGTAACACGCCCACCACTCCGTCTTACTCTCAGTCGTTGGAGTTGGAAAATAGAATGCTGGACGGCAGTACCATGGTCACTATACCTACCCACGTCCCTCCACTGCAAGCCACCGTCATTTCGACCGGCCCAACGGCCGACTGCAGCAGACACATCGTTTGTCAACCCGGAGGAAGACCGGAGTTGCAACAGCTGGGCGCACACCTGCCGCAGGCCAGCACCATCGCTAACATAATGCCCGGACCTTCCAAAGCCGGCGGAAAATCGAAGATGAGAGCGTGTTCGGACGATCCTTGCCAAATAGCTCCATTGAAAAAGAGAAAGATACAGGTGAGCACACACAGACTATATAGAAACAGCTTCAAGTGACAAAATTATGATCGCTAGCTAGAAACCTTCATATAATAGCTATCTATCACTATTTTTGATACCAAGTTTTATTTTTATTTCTATTTTCTTTACAGTTGGAAACACTTTCACCAGATCAGAGAGACAGAATTATTCAGAAGAGAGAAAAGAATAAAGTAGCCGCAGAAAAATGTCGAATAAAGAGACGAGAAAAGAATCATGAAATTCGCATGCAGTACGAAGAGTACTTGGTAGCAAACGAAGAGCTAGAGTCACAGATTAGGAAACTAAGAGAAGAACATCGCATTCTGCAGGAACTGCTAGAGAAGCATCCCTGTGTGCTACAGACTGCAGCAAGCAGAGTCTAGTCAAATTATCCCCCCTTTCATTCTCCCAACAGTCTCGCTTCATTATGTTTTATTTATTTTTATCTCCTCCTCATACATATCTCTGATTTATATCTCTGTCAATGCTAGTTCTATTGTCCCCCTTCTTCAGCCACTATAAAGACCATTTTGCCAAACTGATTCCTTGCTATTTACTGCTCTGATAATTGAACTATGCGGATGGAAGCCCGCCAACGAACTCGCGCTAACCGTCTAGAATTCCTGGGTATTTACGTCATATCCGTGTGGATTGTAACGCTAGAGTTCCTCCGCGGCGCGGCGGAACCGCGAGTAGTGTAGCTAGCGTGTATACGTAAAGGCTCTACCGCGCGCTTTTACATTTATACGAGATGTTCAGCCAACCTCTTCCACAGGCACTGAAGGCTTCACAGGCCGTGAAGTTCGCATGAACCGTGGAAACTAACCAAAAGCCTATCTTAGGTGTACATACATGGGTAATACATTGGAATGCCAATAACACGGTAACACAACTTACTACGCACCGACCGTTACTCGACATCCGCTCGTTCGTTCTCCGCAAGCATGTCAGGGATCGCCACAAACACGCGGAGAGTCGTGCGTGACCCGCGTGCAAAACCAGTGAAACAATACACTTCCGTTCTGACGTCAGTACGAAACGCGCGCGGCTGCTGCGGTTGGGACGTTGTGATAACGAAAACGTTTATTATGAGAAATGAGTTGAGTGGAGTACAGCATTAGTGTATAATGTATGACAAGACACAATAGATAGTGTTACATCCTAAACACCTACCCAATTTCAAGAAATGATGGACCAAAAATGAGTGCAACAAGTTTGTCTCTCTGAAAGTTTTTCGAGCTACTTTGAAATGCATTACTAGTTCAGATGGAATCCTTTCTCTCTGGTGGCGCCCATCAGGCGTTCCTTTAGTACCTCCTCGGACGGATACTCGGGAAGTTTGAGGTAGTGTACGCACGTGTTGACCGACGGATAAACGTGATCCGAAGTCTTCTCTTTTCTGACAACGGTCAGACGAGGGTGGAGGTTACCCAGTCCTCCGGGTGGCAGCGAGCCGCAGCCGGTCACAAACTGAATGAATGCCTGTAGATACAAAGTGAAGAGTAAAATAACACACCATAGTACTGTTGATCATAGGCAATGATATAAACCATCATCCAGCACTAAGCTGAACTACTAAGCTGAGCTACTACTACGTCATTATTCTATGGTAAAAATATCCATGAAGCACATGGTGAAACACAAGTAGTGTTGGCAAATACTTTTAAGGGTTCTGTGTTTTTCGTCATGTGGGTATGGCCTTGCAATGGTTTCATATGAATGTCACTTATATGGACACAAATGTCACTAATATGGACGCAGTTCTAAGGATCTATAGATCAACTGCTTAGCCAAATAATTTGCACACTTTCCACTAATCTCTATGATAGTTAAGTTAGCTAATATCCAATGTGATCAGTATAATCAGTATGTATAGCACAATAGCAGCCTTTTGCTGTTAGTGCTGAAACTCACCTTTCTTTCGTCCCCTGTCATGTTACACATCACATTGATGAACCTCTGGTAGGCCGGGCTACAAAATAAACCACCACAAATCAGTCACAAAAGAATAACAATTCAGTCCAAGTTCAGTCATAAAAGAATAACAATCCAGTCTACATTTCTGAAACATAATGCCCCTTACTAAACTTAAATTCTATACCTGTGACTTTTGCTAAGCACAAGTTTTTCTCTCTAATATCTCCCTGTCTATCATTAATATTCTCCTCTAAAAATATAACTTGGAGCTGACCTGTCTCGCGTGTAGCCAAACTTTGGTTCAGTGAAATTGATAATGTCCTCACGAGTCCAGTTGGGCGTTTGTTCACCGCACACGACAAGTCTGAGTTCGTACGGAGAGAACATCTGAAGTCGTTGCATTGGGAATACTCTGTCGAATCCTCCTGCAAATCAATGGTGGCACACAAACAGTTAATTGACGGTTTTAGTGTCAGTTAGGTGCAGAAGAGGGCCCCCACCCCGAAGAGGAGCGAAGACCACAAGTTATTATGTTTGATAAAAGTGTTTTTCTAGAATCCAATAGTAGAGCCTAACTAATATCATGTGCAATGTATATACTATAAAAGTGTACAATATAAATTGTTGTAAGAATGGTATCCAGTGGCAACTAGATCACACCCCATAAAAACTTCAACTGAGAAGTTTGTGTGCAGAGGCCAAGAGTGTTTATCCACCATGGCATAGTTAGCTACATAACAACCTCATCGTGTCCACTTATAAGCACTTCAGCTAGTAACTGGGTGGGATGGGGAAAGGGAGTGTTGTGTGTGGTAGTATTGGATATCTATTAATGTTTGTTCGTCCCTCCTGTTCAATGTTGGTAAACCTTCTGACCGGCCAGGGCTGTGGAGAATTGGAGTCTCTACTACTCAGATGCCAGGCACCACCCTCGTGATCTTGCAAAGGTAGCATCTTGCAGTGCCATTGAGAGGTGACACCCTTGTAAAGTCTTTGTGCCTTTGGTTTTACCAGGAGCACATTCGAGCGGCTCATAAGTTCCTGGTTACACCAATCATATCCGCACATACTGCCTGCCAACGCTAACTTTCAGAGCCTTGTAAGCCTAGGTCTAGGTGTTGAGGGTTCTACTAGTTGACTATTGTGTCCCCCTTGAATAGCATTGCAAAGTGAGCCAGACAGTATGCAAAGGGAAGTCTGAACCCTGGAGGTCAGACTGACTAGTACCAGGTCAAAGTTGTAGGAGAATTAGTTACATAGGCCAAAGCAATTGATCCTGCTACTCCCCTTCCACCTACACATACACCGTCCAAACACTAGCACCCCCTACTTTAGTCACAATAAATTGCTATATTATGGACCCCACTGGCATAAGTATTTACATTATAGTAGGGGTGTATATGTATTGTATGATGCTATGTGCATGCACGTATAGTGCGTCTGGAAGGGCTGGGTTGTTGAGTATAGACGAGTGTCTGTTTGAGATGAGAGGGAGGAAAAGTGGGAGGTTTGACTCCCGCGGAGTGAGTTAATCCGTCTAGGAATGTCGATGGGCAAGCAAGTGGGAATGCTAGTTTTTGTGATGCACTGGAGAAGGAGAGAGAGAGTTTTGACCTCAGTTTTAGGGCAAGGCAAGGTGCTAAACACAGGTATAATAATTATACTGGAGGACCACAATCTCTTCTCCTCTCCTCTCCAGTCCATTTCAATTATTATCATATTCAATTCCTTCTCCAAACTCTATAGTAAGCCATCAATCATTCTCTTTCTATAGCTCTCTATATGTGTAGCCTCTTTCCCAGGCCCTCTCCTCCCAATGAGAGGGCTTGGGAACGATGCTACGTTATGTGCTACTTGACGCGTGTTTTTGTATATACCCACACAGCTATGTAGCTAGGGTAGGTTCACTTACTTTTGAATGCCTCCAGTTGCTTCCTAATCCCAGTATTGAGACAGAAATCCTGAACCAGTTCCACATATTCGTGAGCATTGTCCACGGTCAGATCCTGCAGCAGTTTGGCAAAGACAGAGGGTCGGAGAATAGGATATCACAGAGGAAATGTGTAGATGAGAAAGAGAGGAGGCGAGAATAAAGTAGGGGTTCATAATTTGCTAGAGTGCAGTTCTATCCTCGCGGCAATACATTATTCCCCTTTGTATGTAGCTACGTGCAATATTGTGTATTCAGCTTAAGCACCTCTTCTAGTTATATACATATATCTATTACACAGGATGGACGAATCAGGAGCAAGAGAAAGAGGGATGGGTAGGGAGATAGGAATAAAACACTAAGTGGAAGAGCAGAGAAGAGTGCCAGGACGAGTATTCACCACCCCCACTTGATGGTGACTCATACAAAATGTATGACACTTGGGGTTCACTGAGTTGAGGAAGCTAAGGCAAGGTGTAGTAGAGGTAAATGATTGTTGCATTAGTCACTGCAGATCCGCCAACACAGGCAGTATATATAGAACGAGGAAGGAAGGAAGTGACACTTATATACTGTCTGTTTAATATAATATGGCACACACCTTAGTGCCTATGCCAGTCAGTGGCTAGCAATACACATATTCGTTAGCAGTGTATCACAGGGTGAATAACGTGAGGGGAAGGCATACCCTACCATTACTCAAGGGAGTAAAGGAAGAAGTAATGCTTACTGTCTGTCTATGCCAGTGGACATACACCTTAGCTCCTACTACCGACACTATCAGTGACTAGTAGTAATGCACATATTTATCAAGGAGCCTCATGCAGTGAATATGTGAGCGGAAGGAATAGTTCAAGGCACGCTACATTACTCGAGGAAAGAAATAAGGAAATGTTGCTTACGTACTGGTCTGCAGTGATAGTGGACACCTTAATATAACAGACAAATTTTGATGTCCTGACTCACTACAGATCAATAACCCCTCTAGAATGGGCACCCTGCTATATATAACGTAAAAATATCTTACCCCCAAGTTGTCCATTATAGAGTGGTTACACCATACTTGAAGACACCTCTCAATAAAGGTGTCCCTATTAGGAAGGTTCTACTGTATGCCATCTAACAGGTAAGTACTTAACCAGCCATATAAGCACTAAATAAGGCTGTTCTAAGAATAGTAACACAACTCAGTGAACACGAGGCGTCAGCAGGTGGGAGTCTATGTAATACTACCACATAAAAGAGTCTGTTTCAGCTATTGGATGATGTATTGGAATACCAGGCAATTGAGGCTCAACTATTGTTACCTAGGAACTTGGCAAGCCCTAGCATTCAATTACAGGAAATGGTTATAACGAGAACAGCAGCAAGTACAACACTAGTACAACACTAGTACAACACTAGTTCAACACTAGTTCAGGAAG
>JAODVQ020308420.1:0-12220 GCA_025400075.2 Phenganax stokvisi
AATTTATGCAACTTTTCACTTTTCAGTTCTCGAAGTTTGTCAGTTTTAGAATTGCTGGAATCTTTCACTGATTCTTCTGCTACCATACAGTCTAGGAGTTCCGATTTCTTTTTCGGAAGATGCAACTGGCCTTGGTCAGATAAAGAGGGAAGACACCCTTGCTTTTCATGTCTGAAAAATTCATCAATGTCACCATTTCTGGTTTGACAGGATATGTAGAGTCAAGAGAATAGGGCACAGTCACTCTTAAGAGAAAACACCTGCTGTTAGACCTTTGTTTTTTTTGGAATGGCAGACGTAAAAAAGCTTAGTTTGTTTCATTTAATTTGATCAAATATGGACTTAACACTCCAAACACTCAACAACAAATTCTTGACACTGCAATTTGCCTTTGTGTATGATATTCTTGAGTCGCTCCAACGCATCTGGAGGAGCCACTTCTTTAGTGTCTAGGGTAATAACGCAGAGATGGCTGGAAGATGGGAGTCAGGCTGTTGTCTAACTGAATGGAATGCAGCCCATGAGACATGAGTATCTGCAGATTCATCATCATCTACGTATCTTCCAATGTTTTCTAGCTACAAGCGTTCTTCACATGAAATGCTGTTGGGTGATGATCCTATACATATGCTTAAACCACATCCTTCAGGAACAAGAGGACATTTGTTAGGCAACATTATAGGGCTTATACTAGTGTACCACTGAGGGAGCTCTTCCACGATTTTTGAAGCTGGAGCTGAAGTTTTGTTGATCAATACTGTATGCTGAACAGAGCCTTGCTTATCAGTTGACACGTTTTGAAATATTGATATTCCAGTACCATGGAAGGAATCTTGCGATGTGATGGTGCTGGGGTTATGATCAATATTATCAACAGCTGCAGATGTAAACAATCCAGTACGTAAGTTGGACGGGCATACTACATTCTACTTGATAGCGGCGACAGACGGCATTTCCCAAAGAAGTTGATATCGCTATAATCCTGTCATAAGAAACACTTAGTCTGAGGTTGTACATGATTTCAACTAATTCACAGCTGTGGGTCTTTGAATGAGTAGTAAGACCTGTGAAGATAACAACTGGCGTTTCACGTGATTTATTTTTACGCTCACGATTGGTGGAGGTGCAATGGGCGTAGCAATTATACTGCAAGAGTTGAGCAATGGTCAAAGCAGGTTGGCTATCAGTTAGTTTACTCTACTGCATTTCTATATTGGAACAGATATTTCCTGGCAGTTTCCATCAAAGATCCATTAAATTTGCCAATTGTTGTCACCATGTCATTACGTACAACATTTGCAGCTTTTACTAAATCCATAGCTTCTTTGTCAGCATCAACAACGTGGGCCCTTCAAATAGGTTTTCCGATCTTTTCTTCGAATGCCAAAAATACATTTCATCATTTGCTGTAGACTTCTAACCTGGGTAGATGGGAAAAAAAAAGGGCCGATCTTTGAGATGTGTCCTGTTATTCGTGTGGTTGTGATGCCCCCAAGCTGTTGAAGCCGTGATTGGTACATTTTGGAAAGATCAGCTAGTTTGAAAATCGATTCATTTGATTCTTCAATGTACATAACAAGCTCCACTAAAGTGATACTTTCGGGCTAATTTCACTTTCACTTTGATTGGATGCATCTGTCAGGGAATTTGCCTTTTTATAGAGCCTTGCGAGACATGTGGGGTGACACTTTTCTTTAAGAGCAATGATATCCGTTCGTTGTCCAAGTTTTGTTAGCCATTCGTCGTCTTGGAGTTTCGAAGCAGCAGCACGAACTCACAAGTCCAAACAAAATGTAGAAACATTATGTAGTGGCTTGCTGATGGTCCCAACCTCATCACAAAAAAAAACAAGCAGCAGTATTTCTTGCAGTGCAATTAAAAGTTGATCGGGTGCTCTTTTGTGATGTTTTGTCACCTAGTTGATCACTCATTCGTTTTTCAGCTCTTTTCAATTTTGTGGCATTGAAAAGTAAATAACAACTTTTATGCCATTTAGCATTATTCGCGACAAATGTGTTTTCAATGCCATTCTCCTCGTCTAACCTTGAAAGATTTATGTCAACTAAACAGCATCCAAGCTCATGGAATCTTTGGATATTTGCAGCTAGTGCAGAATATCCAGCACCTGAGTCACTTTTATGTTTTGTGTCAGCTGGACACTGTAATTTTTCGGATGGGTTTACCTTTTGACAGACCACGCAGCAAGACCAGTTTGTTTGTTCTTGATCAGACATCTAAATTCATGACAGTTAATTTATATAAATTACGGATAGTTAAATTATAAAATCCTCAACTTTCTTTGGTTTTATACACAGATATTCACCTCTCCTTCAGTGAACAATTGTGAATCACAATTTTTTATTTTAACTGGAAAATTGCCTTGTTAGCTTTTTGTTTTATCAACTCACCTCTCAAACTACAGCAGTCATGTATACAATTAACTTATAGTTAAATTGGTGTTTTTCTGTAATGAAAAAATTCAGTAAAAAACAACTGCAAAATCAGGCAAAACGTTTGATACTTACCACATAACGTAGTTGTTATTTCTTTGCTGTTTTAGCTTTGCCTTCTTTTATCAATAGAGATCATAGATTTATTGTCATATAAACTAATTAAAACTTTTAGAAAAAACAAATAAAACAACTCCTTTAACACTCAAAAGCGGAAATGCAATCAAGATATGCAAATCAATGGAGATACGAGTCATTTGTTTTTATTTCCCATGATATGAATTTCACTTCTGGTTCAAGATGGCGGTCGTTTTTGAAAATGCATTTAACGGTCACCAGGGCATATTTCACTATGGCTCCACATCAAATATTAATCAGCATAAAAAAAATCTGTTATTGTGTAAAATTTGCTGCTTGTAACCAGAAGTGAACAATTTCAGTAAAAACCTGCACATATCCACTCCACTAATTGCTAAATTAACATCAAATGATATTCAGTGGAAATCCAGTCGGTGTACAGACCAGTGATTTGTAAAGCAGGGGTGGTAATGTGATGTTACATAGAGGGGCGAATGTAATGATGCAATGTTTACCATAAGAGGAAGTGACATCATGATTATTTCTAATACTTCATGTTACTTCAGGGAACAAGGGTGAACACCCAATGTTATATAAAAGCCTGCATAGGGTTGGGCACTCTATGTTACCTATGGGCGAAAAGGGGTGAACACCCAATATTACATATAGGGGTATGCATAGAGGTGAACAGTGTGGGGGCCTCGCGCTTTACTGTGCCACGCTCTTTCTTACAATTTGCATAAAAACTTGAAAACAATAATTTAACAATTTTGTGTGTCTTTTGACTGAAATTTTTTATAATAACAGGGGAGCCTTGTGCTAAAAAAATGCCATGGGCCTTGCGCTACATTAATCTGTCCTTAAAATTTAGTGTTTTTCACTTTTTGTAAGCTTGAATTCAAATTCAGAGTTAAATTTTTTTTGTAATTTTTCATGCAAATATTTTTGAAAAATATAATATATGTCATTTGAAATTTGGTTGAGTCACTTCAAGTGAAGATGGATCATTTCAAATAACATTCAAACAATTGAAAAGTTATTGAATTATTGCGAAGCAGATCGAGTCTTTTCACAATTTCATGAACTGTTTATGAACACAACAAATGGTTTTTGTATCTGCAAATGCAGATATATTGTTACCGCAAGTGTACCGTACCGTACCGTATCCTACCGTAAGTGACTTCTAGCCATTCAGCGATGAGCTTATGTAATTATAAGCCAATCAGCAATTAGGTTAGAATAGTATGTATCTGTATTCTGCCCTTACTAGCTCAGACTAAAGCTAGAGTTCCGCCTTGTGTTATAGTGCTTTCTTCAAAAACATTTTGTATTTTTTGGCTTTAACACGTTGCTGATTCAGCCAGTTCTTGTACCACAAATAAAGAACCACACAAGGAAACATTTGAGCAAGAAAGTCTCAATCTTTCAGCTCTATGACTTTGAACAATCAGATTTACATGTTTGCAAGAGCGAACTGAAGATCAATGGGATTCGGTAAACAAGTTTGTTTTCAAGAATACAAAGGATATGTTCATTTCAAATTAACTGAAAATATACACGCATGATCCAACACAATTATTATTTGGTGAAATGGTTAGAGGATTAGTAAGTGGCAGTAAAGAAATGTTTCAAAACGCCAAAAATTATTTCTTTTATTACTGTATATCCAGCCACTTGATCTTTCACGAAGTGAAAGATCGCATCGCTTTGCCGAATCGCGTCTGGTGTGTGTGGGGCTTTATTATTGTGTTTCAACTTGAAGTTCGGCTTAAGAGTTGAAACTCAAAATAAAAAGTTGACACTAGCCTATAGGCTTCTATAATAAAGACAATGAAGCAAGAGATTCTGCTAAGTAACTAAATTAAATTACGCAGTTATGGAAACTAACACATTCATTGGTTGTCTCATGGCCAACTTCTTGACATGCAAGTTTCTGATTGGTAGCATGTTTTAAGTAACTTAATGTGACATTTGGCACTCAAATCAAGTTCGGTGCCTCCATACAATCTGCTGCATTTCAAATCGCTGTATTATAAACTTAGTTATTTTTGCTCACTTTTTTTAATATCTACGCAAAAGCAGTTAGCAAGCGCTTACAAAAGAACTTTTTGGCCGACAACTTCCCAGGTATGTATCGTGACACCTCACATATACTTACATATACAGCGCGCGCATTATAGCAATATATACGTTTGAAATTGTGTGTTATCATGAGTTGTTTAAAATACATGCTAGAATTAGATATATAAGATTTGGAATTGGGAAAAGTCAGAAATGCTTCCCAATCAACTTGAAACGGCTACCTAAGCTTGATTCATATACTCATTGACTGAACAGGGGGAAAATCAGAACAATATGTGCTAGTATGGTTCCAAGACGAAGATAAATATACTGTTGTTGAGAGAAAGAAAATTGTTGACAAAGAGGTTAAGGTTAAAGACTATATAACAAATCAAGGTGCCTGCTGGAAAGTGGAAAGGTCAAGTCGTAGTTATTGGTAAGTATGTTTTGCATACCATTGTGAACTTGCCCTTCCGACAACAAGATCCGTAAGATAAAACTAAAGCAACAGTTGTTAAACAAAATTTCTTGTGTCTAGATCGCATATGCGCAAGGGGGAAAAGCGGATTCATTCCTTCGGTTGATACTTTTCAAATATACTTTTTTAGGGACAGAAGAGGAGTGCAAATTACGCCTGGAGGCATATGAAAGATATATTCTCGCCGACAAGCCCACAACTGCGAAAAGGAAGGGAGGCACTGATGAGGACGATATCGAAATAAGTGACAAAATTAAAAGTGGATGTCATTTGGCTTGCTTTTTATCCAATGTAAAAAGACGTGATTCACCTGAACTGAGTATTTATTGATGGTTTATTGCTTGTTAAGGCTCACGGAAAAGAAAAAGATCGCTCTTCGACTCTGATGAAGAAGAAGAGACTGAGGAGTGTTCTCTTCGTGAAACCCCAATGGGTATTTAGTTTTAGTCATTTATGAGGCAATTCAGTGATGTTATTTAGAATAAAATGCGTGCTGATTGCTGAAATATTTACACCTAACATTTTCACATGCAGCTGCAGATGTATTACAGGAAACCAACCGAGTCAAAGAATTATTGTCGGCTAAAAACAAGGTAATTGAGTCAGATTGAACCCATAGCCATCACCAGATAACAATTTTAAGAAGTATATGAAAACCGTTCGATTAATATGGCAACTTGCAAACTCACAATTTGAGTTATTAACGACACAAATTGTGGATTATTAATCTAATAACTCAAATCTAGAGTTTGTAAAACCCTACACATGAGCATTATTACATTTACACTTCACGTTTTCTATCTTTCACGTATAGAGCCTGAATTCTGACAGCAAAAGCATGGCACAATTGTTAAGGAAAGTTGTTGAGCGGTTGGATGTGATTGAAAGCAAAGTGGATTCCATTCTTAATCAGAAAATGTCTTCAGTGGGCAAATGGACAAATCGAAATGAAAGCCTAGAACCTACATGCACGCCGATTTGCTCAAAAAGTCCAGGAGATCAGGTAATGACAATGAACTACGACATAAAATATATAAATATGATTCAGTACGTGTTTGCTGAATTTGGTAATCAGTGGTACAAATGTTGCACGATTGTATTGTTCCGCTCTGCCAATTCCTGATGTATTTTCAGGTCAATACACCCTCACCGTCTCAGATGACCGAAAAAAGTTTCAACGATGACGACGAAGAATTTGTGAGCATATATAGTTACTAAGACTACATGTAATTGGCGCGTGTCGAGGGTGAAAGTCGACAGTAAAAAGTCCAGTTTCCCGTACAACCATTCTCCTGCATTTTACGTTGCACAAAAATTTTACGGCAATTTATCATAACGAATGATAAGACAGTTTGTGATAACAAATTACATAATTTTGGGAAGAAAAAGTAGGTTTGAAAGCCATGTAATACTTCTTGGTGTTATTGTAATAAAATAATTAGAGACTTTTACCAGGACCCCTCAACACGTGACGATTTCATAGAATCATTCTTTAATAATTTAATTGAGACTTTAAAGCAATGATTTTTATAACTTAAAGATTAAGTGTTGAATTAACACCTCACGTTTGTCTTTTAACTATAGACTATCAATGGAATCAACCTGTTAAATGATGTGACTGCAAAAGCCAAAAAGCCGTCTTTGTATGCCACGCAATTGCTATCTCATTTATTCACCGACGAAGAAATGCGGGAAGGTTGTGTGGAACCAAGAGACTCCAAAGGAAAGAAAAAAATTTTGGAGCAAGAAAAGATAAATTTGATTAAAAGTACGTAGCAATAAGTCAGTAATAGTGGAGCTGCAGTAATCAGTACGAAGATATATTACGCTAGTTTAATGGCGTTTGACGAGTGTTTGATTTGCAGCACCAATAATCGCTTTCGATCATGGGTACTGTTAAAATCACAAATTAAGTACAAACTGTTAACTTGTTAATCACCACACAGTGGTTCAAGAAACACCAGGCTGTGTAATTTCTTACCATGAGACGTATCTAATATTCATCCTGTATTTTTCCTCACAGAATGTATTACTATCAAGTACAGTGAAAGGCGCTGAAAGGTTGGCCTGAGATTCGTCAGAGTCTCAATCAAAAATGCCTGGACAAACGCAAGCGGCATGAGAAGTTGAAGGAATTGGAAACAGAAAAAACTAATGGAACTTTTATTAGCTAAATCTCTGTCTAAAACTTTCACCTTCACTTCACCTTGATTCATATTAAATAAAATTTTCAAGTTTTTAAAACTCTAAAAAGGTAGCATTAATTGTTTTTCATTTTGCCAATGTAAGAGATTATAAATGTATTTTTCAACTGCGACCTGTGTGTACTGAGTTAGTTAGATGCTTTAGGATTACAACTGTAGGATTACAAGATCGCTGAGGAGCATTTAAGATTCAAAATAGGATCCTGAATAAATTATTAAGGTCCTAAATAAGATCCTATTGGAATATATAAGATCCTAAATAAGAACTGATTTAAGATCCTACAGGAATATTTAAGATCCGATATAGGATCTTCTAAGAATACTAACAATTTCAAGTAAGATCCTATAGGAACAATTAAGATCCCAACAAGATCCTAAAGGAATATTTAAGATTCCAGACAAGATTCTATAGGAATATTTAAGATCCGAGATAAGATCTTATAGGAACCCAATAAGATCTTATGTAATATCCTGTAAGATCTTGTAAGATCTTGTAAGATCTTAAGTTAAGATCCTACAGGATCTTATAAGATCTTATTAAGATCTTACAAGATCTTAATGCAAGATCTTATCAGGATCTTAGTAGGATCCTATCTAGGATCCTATCAAGATCTTATTAAGATCCTACTTAAGATTTCTACCAGGGTAGATATAATAAAATTGGCTAAAGATTTCACTGCTAAGCTAAAAGGAGCACTTCCCTTGAAATAGTAACTTCTAGTTAGTAGATAATAGTCCCAAATCAAATAGATCCACTAAGAATAGGCAGCTTGCCAGTAAGGTTAATTTGTCTAAGAATCACTTACTGTGACAATGAAAGGCATCACTTGCAACTGACATGTCTATTGACAAATAAGTTACCAAAATGTCTCATTTTGTTCCCTTCGTCTTGAATGAATGTGTCAAGTAGTTTAACATCAGTGTTTTTAACAAAGAGAACTTCGGCGTTTGTTTATTAAACATCTCTCGCTCCAATAAACAGTTCACAATTCTGTATGTGGATTGCGAATACCAAATAACGGCAGAGGGCTGACGATATCATGATTTCATTGCTGCATTGACTTGATTTCAAATTTTTATCCAAGCACTTTAATACAGTAAGCAATGACAACATAATTGTAGATATAGATGGGTAAACTTTTGTTATTGTAGCTCACATGTAAAAAAAAAACAAACAAAGCGACAATGAAGGCAAATGGACTTGAATGGCACGCTCATCGAAAAATATGTTCGACCACAAGCTACAATAATCGATTAAAAGATAAAATGGCCCAAAACATAGCTAAATCAATAGAACAGGACAACACAGCACTCACCTTTAGCTCAACAGGACAAAATTTTCAGAAAAGTGTCAGAATATTTCACCCTTTCTTGTTGTATTAAATAAGCAATGTAGCATCAGTGTGTAAGTTAGTATGCGTGGTATGCGTACGATATTTTCCAAAAGTTATGACGAACGCGGTTTCGTCATTCGTTCGTTGAGTCAATGATTGCCAAAGATTGTGTGACATTTAGCCATTTAGTTGGAAAATTTTTGTGTAACATTGTGGTTAGCCGTGCATGCGCGCGGCTACCCACAAAAACTATGATTGTGTAATACAAACTGTCTAAAAGTTTCGACCTGTGACCTTGACATACGATATTGCACATCCACTTCCTAGCTTTACTATTGACAACAGATGCACTATCCAGTCCATGTACAGATCAGTGGCATCGTATTATTGTGATGTTGTGTTTGCCATTTAGCTGTTACAATAGCTCGAATTTGAATTGAAGTTGAAATCCATCCATATTGTATCTAAATGTATCCATGTCTTGGGAAAGTGTTAAGCTTGTTTCTCTACATTACTGTTAGTATGCATATTTCTCATTGATTGACAGCAGGAAAGAGTACAACCATGCATCAATTGCCTTCCACCAGCAGATGGGGGAATTTCATATCACCTTAGTTGCGCTAATTTTTCAAGCTTTGGGCTGGTTGTTTTCTGTGCAAGCAAGCTGGATTGCCATGAGCAAATACATGTGCGCTTAGCATACCTTTTTTTAAACATAATGCATCATTTGCAAAATAAACAAATCATTTCAATATGACTTGTTAAATCATTGAAAAGTAAAGGTATATGTAATGTAAGATAGACCTTAAAAGTTAGATTACGATTTTAGCATTATTTTTCAACAAACATTTGTTTGCAGTTTAAAGCATAATCGGTGCAACATGACTACAAAGTTACTGGCCTACTATTGCGTTTACTTTGTTGAATGCAATGAAATAACTACGCATCGTTGAGGTGTTTCAGAGCCCCGCCAGCACTGCATTCTTTATGCAAAGATGTTTAATAGCAAGTACAGGAGGTGCAAGGGAATTTTGTCTAGTCAGATGCTAGCAGAGCTGTTGTTGTCAAAGATCAAAGGTGCTTACCATGTCAGTTACAATGCAATACCAAAGGTTCTGAAAGGGCACATTATCATTGTCCAGTGTGTAACAGGACAGTGATGAATTGTGCTTGATTTGTGAAACACTTTGAAATGCACAGAAGTCGTTGCGCACCAAACAAAACACCACTGCATTCCAACAAAGCTCCAATGAATAAAACTGAGACACCAATTCCATAAAACGAGAAAATCACCTGGCTGACTTGAGCCAGCACATGAAGTCTTACAGAACACTTTTTCAACACATCCAGTTACCCAGTTACCGAGTGCACTTATTGTTAACTCATCTGGTACTGATCCACTAATTGACCCTCCATGAACCTTCATTTACAAGACATCAGAAGTATTCCTAAAAGCGTAGTATTGGAAGAACCGCCCTTCCCAAGTTTTTCAAGTCCCCCTCCAAATACTTCTTGTGAACTTGATGTGAGTCCTGATCCAAATGACAGGGATTTTCCACCTACAACTGCCACACTAGTTTTTTCCGGAACTTGTGCTAATATTGCTGGATCAACCACAGATATGCCTGTTGTTGTAGTCTATGATAACACTCCTGATCTTTATCATATAAAAAATCCAGTCTTGATTGCGAAGCAAGGATTGCATTAATCTGACAAGAACATATTAGATGACAGGCACTGTTGCACATGGACAGCAGAACAAAAAGCCTTGCTGGACTGAACCATGTTGTCCCAGCTTTACGTTACGGCTTTACAAATTCAGGTGCGCTAGAGTGATTTGTTCAAATTGTTAGTACGCGTGGCAACTACTGGATTGTGATGTCTAATATTAGGTCCAGGCATGAAGAAGTGCTAGCTTGTGATAGTTATGTTGCACTCAGTCGAAAGGACACCGTCAGCTATCCAATGAATGTTGATCAGTGCGCCTGCAATTTTATCAAGCCTGTCAGATTTGTTCATATGTACGTCGGAAACGTTTGGCAGCAAACAGGTAGAGCTGCCTGTAAGTTATTTGCTAACACGAATACTATTGCCTTGTGTTTTAGAAAGGATCCTCTTTTTTGCTGAAATTTAAACAACAATTTCTTGCTCCTGCTTTGATAGACTGTTTTGTCACTCGGGACATTACAACTTTTCTTAGCCGCACATCAAAAGCAAGGGATTTTCCAGTGCTAAAGTTCTTGTAGAGTGAGATTGTTGGGTTTACTGCTGTTCTTACAAGCCAGGCGATGAAAAATGTATGGCCAGCTGCAAGATA
Source organism: Phenganax stokvisi (assembly GCA_025400075.2). Taxonomy (NCBI): domain Eukaryota; kingdom Metazoa; phylum Cnidaria; class Anthozoa; order Malacalcyonacea; family Clavulariidae; genus Phenganax; species Phenganax stokvisi. The sequence goes on from JAODVQ020308420.1 coordinate 10,923, forward strand.
TGCCAAAGATGGTTTTGTGCCAAATGTGAGCAGGAAGATTTGAAAAATCCGAATTGGCTTGTGTGAACTGCAAAAGGAGGCACGTCAGCGAGGAGAGGTGAGAAACGCAGAGCTTGAACGAGAATTAAAACACTTGACAATCTTTGTAAAGTCGCTTCAAGGCACTTGGAACGAGAAACGCTAACACTTTTGTATAATCTAATCAATAATGATGCTTTGGGTAAGGAACTGCCAACTGGCATTGAAACTTCTGACTTCTTAAACTGCAAAGTATTTGACGGCATTGCAAAAACTTCACCTTCACGTCACAACCCTACAAAGTTGGGCCTAACCATGACGATAGCCAATAGAATGACAGAAAAATGAAATTCATATTTTTAAAACACTTTTACATGAAATCGTTCACATGGTGCACATGCAAAAGAAACTGAAAGGCTCTGGTCACAAGAAAGAGTTTATGAAGGTCAGAAGGAAGTCTTGAACAAACTTAAGGCAGAAGTTGTCTGTTGTTCCTGAGGCATATTGCCATGTAGCGTTACATGACAAAGAAATTCTCCTGATGAGATCCAGCGGAAAAGTGGTATTTCACTAATAGACTGAATATCTAAAACTTAGTGATGCCCTTTTCTCCAGTTCAGCATTCCGCTAGCCCATAGCTGGCTCACTGCTGGCGACAATATTTCTGGTCATGAAATATGAAGCATATAAAATAAAAAGTGACATCTGTTTCTCTCAAAAATAGCAAATGTCCACCATTTTAATTTGTAATACTGTAACATAGCAAGATGCTGTTAAAGTTGAAAATTGGGGTTCTAACACACGAAATATTTCAAGAGTGGTGGCGAGCAAACTGCTGTCATGGAAAATGGGCTAAATATAGTAAAGTTGTAAAGTAGGTAATTAGCCTTTCCCACACTATTTGGTGATTTTTAAGGACGTCATCACTTCGATTTTGGGGCAGCACTTCAATAAAGAACATAAGACTGATTGCCAACAGCTTGCACGAGATTATTTCATGAGAAATGCTTTAAGAGCATCCTCATTTAATATAAAATAATTTTGTGTTATAAGGGCCTTCGTTAATGAGACAAATCGTATATACTACCATAAGCACTTTATTTTAGCATATAAAGCATGTATAGTGTACCAATGTTAACAATGTACTTGTAGAGTAAAAAGACCCTCTATCCAGTTCACGCACAGTATGTACAATGGGTATAGTATGGTGGCCCAGGAGTATCATGATAATTTTGGGTGTATTTTGTATTGCAAATATCATTTTAACATAGCTTTTAATT
>JAODVQ020308528.1:0-12218 GCA_025400075.2 Phenganax stokvisi
CGTGTTCATCAGCGTTTGCCTGTAGAAACTTTGCACTATCCTTGGATCCCTAGTTTTGTTTCCGATAGGTGTTTAGAAACATTAGGGAATAAATCAGTAGCTTGGTGTTAAAACACCACGTCGGCTATACAAACATAGCTATTCTATCCGTGTCAAAACTTTTTCACCATTTTCCAATTGTTGTATATCAAGTTTTTATGCTTTTCCTTCGAAAGTAGCTGATGTGTATTGCAGAAAATGCATTTGTGCAAAAACGATATGGAAAGAATATCTAGTCCATAATCAGCAACTTAGAAACTATTCAAGCTGTTTATGTATCAATTATGAGAACTGGCTCAACGTTTTGTATTTTTCTGTTAGATTAACCTACTGTCGATGGAGCATAATTTTGAAATGGTAAGTTGGTACATTTAGAGGTTTCGTTCAGTACAAATGACGTTCACAGGTGGTAAGTAATAGACTTGCGCCGACGAATTGCTATATCTTTCTATAGTTATACTCTCGACTTGTTGAGTATGGTATTCTATTTTGCAGTGTAATTTTGTGTTGAACGTTGCATATTTTCTATAGATGAATCATGCGTGTCGTGCTTTGACATATCTTATGGAAGCTCTTCCAAGATCATCTGTTGTAGTGGTTGAAGCTGTACCCACATTTCTTCAAAAGGTGCGTATATGTTCTATTTAGTTGTCGAGAGAAAAGAAAACTGGGGTTTGATTTTGTCCTCTGTGATGTTTAGTTGCAGTCGATACAGTGCATGGATGTGGCTGAACAAGCTTTAACTGCTTTGGAAATGTTGTCTAGAAGACATGGCAAGGCAATTCTTCAGTGTGTAAGTGTATGTTTTTTGTGCTATTATTACAGTACTTTTGTACTGGGTAAGAATGTTCATGTACCTCCTTATCGACCTAAGGTATCATTCTAATTCCGCGTTTTGACGCGTTTATATATACGCATGTGAAAGTTTAAATCCTTCCCAAGTTGAAGTTTATGAAAATAAACCAGCAAATAGATGAGCAGTTATTGAAATTTATTAATTCTAAGCAATTCTTGTTTTTGCAATAAGTTTGAGTTTTTATTACAGTGTTACATGCGTGTACGTGCGAGTCAAAAACGCAGCGCTGGAATGTAGCCTTTACTTGAAGCGTGCATTACAACTGCACATCATGCAAATTATTATGTGTAATCTTCAATTTCCCGGCTACAACGGCGAAGATGCATGTTGAAAAATGTATCCACAGCATTGTCTTACAATTGGATACACAATTTGGAACTTGGGCAAAGTTTTTGTTGAAATTTGTGATCAGGGAAGACTACCTTTTTGCTGTAATCAAGCTATAGTATCATCTATGAAGCTGTAGAGAGCGAATCAAACACAAGAGAGTTGTATACGACGAAGACGTTTCAACAGTTTGAAGATAAAGTTCATGATAAGAGCTTTCATGTTTTCTAATTTTGCAGATCATTTCTTGTCCAGTGATAGCATGAATGCACTAAAGAAAATGTGGCAACATTTTGTATGATTTATTTTAGGAAGGAATGTCTTCATGTTTAACCTACCTTGACTTCTTCTCAATAACAGCCCAGGTAATATATCTTATCTTGATTTGGAGGTTTGACCCTAGTTCCTTTTTGGTCTTTTTCAAGCTACTTATATCCAAAGCACTTGCTGTAGATGATATATACATTTTCTGTGAGATTGTTTGCTAAGAAGTTGGAATGTTTAAGTCGTTAAAAGGAATCGGGGCTCTTCTCTTACCACGTTTACGACCATATGGAAACCAGGCTAAGGCAAAATCTGGCACATAATGTTGAGAGAATTTCTACGAAGCTTTGCACGCATGAGATGTAAACGAGCAACTGGCAATATGCTATATTGATGTTGCACTTTATTAATTTCAGAGAGCCGCTTTAGCGATTGCTGCGAACTGCTGTCATTTTGTTGGCAGTGAAGATTTTCATTTGATAACTTCAGCTATACCGATTTTGAGTGCAAAACTTCAAATTCAGGTAAATATGTACAAAAAGTGTCCACGTGTGTTCCCACATTATAACCACGCACCTTTTTCGATAATTCCTATATAATCGATATAATCGCCAAAATATCTGACTACGAATTAATATTCCTAGCTCTGATTGGTCAGTTTGATAAGATTAGGACTAGATTAGTCAGGATCAAAAGTAGTGTGAGTCATGTAAAAAACACATAGCTGTTACTGCTGTGGCCTTGCAACAATTTTTATATGTATGCTGTTATTTTTGTAGGATAAGAAATCTATAGAAAGTTGTTGTCTTGCTTTTACAAGATTGGTGGATAATCTCCATAATGATGAGGCATGTACATTTAGTAATCTATTTTGTAGTCTTTCAAATACACTGTGAACATGATTGTACCTAGTGATGCAGACGGTCGGGAGATCCTCTCCTGTATGGTATCAGAATCAGTTCTGTAAAACTTGAAATCCGCGCAGACATGAAGCGGGGGAGGGGGTGGGGTATTGGAGACGGGTTCTGTCTCAGAATGCGGAAAGTAGTGTTTCAGATACCCTTCGAATCTAAAAGTGTAAAACTCTCGGGACAGTTACTCAAAACAAATGACGCTGGCTACGCTCTGCTGTTAATGATAGACGCATGTGCATTCAGTGTTGCAAAATCATGGTATCTGTTCTGCATAGTTTATTTGAAATTTTTTTCGACTTTTTTACAGAAACTGTTACGGGAGCTTGCTCATCATAGTCTATTGGCCAATGTTCAGCAATTGGTAAGTGCATATTTTGAAGCTGAGCGGTAAAACGTCACCGTTCCTTCCTCTGAGAAAGCTTTTCCAAGTTAAGATTTCAAACCTTTTAAATTCATATTTTGTATCAAAATGATAGGATGTATATTGAATTCCATTTTTAGTTCTAATGGTATGTATTCTGCATTGAGATTTTTTCATTTGATATCCTATCTGCCTAACTGGCATGAGACTTCTTTCGGTTTGTAAAAGATATAATATATCAAAGCAAAAACTACTGTTCTGCCGTAAACGTCAGTCTCAATTAAGGTTTCTATTATTGTTTCTTTATCTGTTTCAGTTGGTAGTCACTCCGCCAGTAGTCAGTACAGGGACATTTGTTGCTGTACTACGCATGTTAGCTCTAATGTGTGCTAACTGTCCTTATATCGCCGTGGAATTGTTGAAGAACAGTAAGTTGACTTTGGTATCTACCGTAACTGGCATAGAGACAACGATGATTTATCTATATTGTAATATACTGAGATCCTTGAATGTGCACAGTACTGTAGGTGTTTTGTTTAATGTAACTGAAAAACTGTATTTTAGAGTTATAAATGGTGTAGCTGGCGGTGGCAGCGGGTCATGCAGTGGCGATGAGCATGGTTTTAGTGGGTTGGATGCTATTAATTTCCACAGATTAGAATTATACGAACTTGCTGAAACCATTGAAAATGTGCATTGCACTGCTGAGGCTTCGACCATGCTGCCGGCTGTTTGAATATACTATTTCCATCTTGCACACATTATTTACCTATTATAAGTTATCTATAGCACTGCATCATACACTGAAGGATCAATAAATTGAATGTATAAAAAGTACCAAAAGTAAATGCGCAATGAATATTTCTTTACCAGACATCGCCGAGACGCTACGGTTTCTTTTGATGGGAGCAAATGAGGTGAAAGACGCAGAAACCCCGGAGGTACACGTGTAAAGCTAAATATATTTTTTGAAAAACTAGTCGTTGTTACCAAAAGCAATCATATAAGAATAGTGATAGATTGCAAGCTGCTCATGTAGAAAGTTTAAGTTCCAATAGACCTTACCAATTATTCTCTTTTACCCAATAGCCTCTTTTTCATGAAAACGTATTTTAGCTTGTCAAGGGCAGATAAAGACTATATTCCAATCATTCCTGGACAAATTTGTTTCTTGTTGAACTTAGGCTCAATAACAATGTGATTTTCAGCCCTATTAAGCACGAAACCTAAATAAGTAATTGACATGAAAACAAGGTCATTGGGTAAAAAGTGAATAAACGGTAAGGTCTATCACTCTGACCTCTTCTGTTGTTTTCCTGCAACTCTTACAATTGTGTGCATTTTGTTTTATCTAATATAGCTGTCACCCAGAACTCCTCAAGAATTCTACGAAATTACTTGCCTTATTAGGTGACTACATTGAACTAAAGTTTCTTGCATTTTGTAGCAGCGCGTGACTTCTTCCTAACCTGAGTGAAAACGTTTGTCATTAGCAAGTGCGGGTGATTTTGCTACGACTGTATCCGATATTTTTTCTTATGTATCTCACAATTTCCAATGTTAGCCATCTGTTGAATATTTGATATACACTGTAGACAACCTTTTTTAATTAGACGATATACACTTTTAATCTCACATCATATTGTCCCTTCACAGTGAGCTACTTCCTAATTTACCATCGGATGGTATATTTTCGTTCGACTCGCTGTTAAGTAAAGGTCATAAACCGGAGCAAGCATATTGGCAATGGAAGGATGATCAAAACGTGTGGCACTCGTATTCTTGGATCGATAGTAGAATCATTGAGGCGGCACACCAAGGTGGTGAGGATGAGCTTAGCTTGAATACACTTGGTAGAAGTTATATCGTCGACTTCAACTCAATGCAACAGGTATAGTTTACTTGCGTCTACCTTTTTTCTGTTTCAATGCAATAGTTCTTATGATTGACTGGTTAGATAACAATGTCGAAGAAGCTTCACAATTGCACGAGTTCCTATTTAAAAATTTGTTTTCAAATCTAAAGGTCATTTAGATGTAGCGAAAGTATAACTTTCGCCAAACATTGACAACATTGGCGACTGTGTGCTATTGGAAATACGAAAGTACGCCTTCGGCCGTAGTTACGCGATTCAACGCGGCCGCTCATGATGCAAATCTAGTGCTTAGGGCCTAAGGCCGGTTTACAAGGAGCCGAGTTATCCGGCTAACCGACTTACTCGGCTGACGGGAACAAAAGTTGAACTGCATGTTAATTTGGGACCTAGGGTATTCGTCCCCTTGACGGTTCTCGACGCTGGATTTGGCGATATTTTTGCTTTGCTCGCGAGGCAATGAAAATGTTAATTCGTTATGGATGAAGACTGAACTCGCCTTGCCCAGTTACACAACTCGAAGTGTTTACAAGGTGCAACCGAATAACTTTCCTTTTTGTCAGAATCTCGTCAAGGCGAGTCTCTCGTTTGTGCCATTTTTTGTCTTATAAACAGTCAGCCTGGAAAACTACTGGCTTAGCGTTTACGGCAGACCGATTACCGCAAACGCCAAACTTCAAATCGTATTTGCAAGACAACTAGCATAGCTTTTGGAAGATGAAAAAAATTGTTGCATGAAACGGAAACATTTACTAATTATTTTGGCAAGTTTTGGCTTTAAAACCTGCCCTCAAATACAATTTGATGGTGAAGCTAAAAGTCTGAATTATCTCACAGAATAGTCAGGAAATGAGTGCTGCCGAGTAAGTGCCTGTAGCTGGACAACTCTGCTTCACATAGATTGGTCATTATGAAAGTGCATCCAGTTCTCCAATTGTTTCAGTTTGATTGTATATATTCAGATCAATGAAGACACGGGCACATCACGCCCTATACAACGTTGTTCACGTGCTGATTCCACACCAACACTTTCTGCCAGCACCGTGAAAAAAGAAGACGAGAGAGTTGTATTTCTCCAAGAAGGCTCTGAAATATCATCCAACTTTACTTTAACTCTATTTGGAGAACTAAACGAAGTGCACAACTCCTCAGTGGGACCTGCAGTCAGACACAAGTGCTTGAATGGTATACTAAGAATGCTCTACTATTCTCCACCCGAACTTCTAAATAAACTTATAGCGAAATTCCCAGTTTCGTCGCAAATGGCTGGCATGCTTGCATCCAGTGATCTACGAACTGTTGTGAACGCCTTGCAAATGGCAGACATATTAATGCAGAAACTCCCCGAGTATTTTCACGTACACTTTCGTCGCGAAGGCGTTATGCATAAAATTCATGAACTGGCAACCACTTCCCTTGATACTCTGTCCAGTGAAGCAGGGAGAAGTGAGAGTCCTGATGTGGGTAGAGTTGTTGCTGATGCAGAACTTCGTGAAGCAAGTTCTGAAGATCTTCTCAATCATTCACCTCCTACCAGGTATGACGTAATTATATTATGTTTGTCGATATGCAGAGTGTCTATGCAGTACATTTAGAACTGTATATGTGGCAACAAAGATTGATCAACTTCGAGAGTGGCGTATAACATGTGTTACATGAAGTAAGGCTACTCCTTCTTTCATTCTTTGTTGTATACTGTTAGTACTTACTCTTGCAATTACGTTTATCTGTAATTGTATTATTTTCTTCTGATAGCTGTATAAGGCCCCGTTCAAACAGATTTTGCGAAGTCACAATATTGAAAACAGACATAAGCTGCTATTTTTGTCGTTAACTTCTTCAACGAAAGGCCCAAATTAAAATCTCCAGCAAAGCAAAGTCAGACTTGGCACAAGTCGAGGGTATGCTGGTGATTTGAGCGCGTAGCTATACTTCAAGTCGTTATTTGCTCTATAGGTCATTATGACTTGAAGGCTGCTTGTCGGTTCCGCATTTTTGACGCGCACATGCACGCACGTAAGATTTTAAATTGTGTGTAGACCCTGTCCTATAATCAACTGCTAGAAGGATTTCTTAAAATTTTCAATTTTAGAAAATTGCTGGTCTATTTGTTGGTGTAATTTTAAGAAATATTAAACTTTAAAGGACTTATAAACTTTTACGTGCGTGTCAAAAACGCGTAACTGGAAAGCAGCCTTAAGTGATCCCATTTTGTTATCTAGTCGTAAGTTTAGCGATGTGCTGAAGAGAAAACGAAGATCAAAGCGGATTAGTTACAAGAAATCTGCATCGCTCGATGTTCCTGGACGTGAAACAGATGCTGTACCTTCTAGGTCATCATCTCTTTCTTCTGTACCAACCTCTGTTTTATCTTCACTACGTGCCATAAAGACTCCTGGTGCTCCTTCTAGTAAATCACCCAAGGTAAAGGCCGACCCTCGTGTTCATATTTGTTGAAGATGCGGCCACCTATTTTCACAATTGATCCCTTGAGTGTTGCCTCCGGTGACCGATCAGATGAGGATCTAGCTGTTATTCCTTGTTCATTTAACGCCATGCTACAAGATGCAATTTTTTTTGCAAACTCGCAAACAATTCTACTCTTGAGTGATGTAAAATTATCAAACACGAACTCCACTGATGTTTATTGACATAATCAAGCATTTTCATTAATTGACATCTCTTTGGAATAGAATTGCATTGCAGTATGCAGCAAAACTTGTATCGTGTAACATGGCCGTTATTGTATATCAGTATAGCTATAAGTATGTTTCTGATTTTTTATTTTCGGTCTAAAGACAATGGAAACTTATGTAAATGCCCTACATAAGAAGTGAAGAGTTTGACAATGTCTCTATACAATGATACGTTTATATTTGACAGACTCCACTTAGCAGCGGGGTTAGCGAAAGCAAGTATAAAATAAAAGTATGGATCAAACAGCAAGGTACAACGATTTCGCTATTGTAGCTACTTGAGTTTTGATTTTGAATGTTTTTTCACTTCACTCCAACCTTTGGATCGATGCAAAAATGTGTATCGTATTGGCGTTTTAAATTTTGGTAATTCTTATTAAAACTGAATTTATAACTTCTATTCAACTCATGTAATCAGCGATATACATGGACGAAAACACGTTGGCTGACGTATGCGCTCTTTGAATGTCTGCAACTTACTGATGAAATCGAGAAGTTCTTTGAACATATATATTTATTTGTTTGTGTATTTATTTATTTAACTTCTCTTTTCGTAATAATAAAGATGTGTATTGTATCAATCACATGTAAATACAATGATATTGACCGACTGACTGGGATACCACAGCAGTTTAACTGAATTAATGTGAGCTCATATTAAATTGCATTTTTTCAGCAATGAAGTTCAGTTCGAAATATTTTGAAAACGAAGAAAGTGAGTCTCATCCCGCTTTGGACATCCTTCATAGACTGAGCAGTGCTTCTGGTGAACTAGGAACTGGAGTAAGTAATATCTTATCCAACTACTAACGAGCGCACTTCTTGTACGAGGCTGCCTGTTTTCACGCGCTTTCTGAAGCCAACTTTGGTAATATTTGTTTCATTTGCTTTAGTGCAAAGAGGATCACGAGGCGTTGAAGGTATACTGTGTACAATGCCAAATCTACTTGATCATGCAATTTGCATGCAAAAAAATTACGTCGCACTTATTAAGAGATTTGGTAAAATAATTGTGTCTATAGGTAAAGTGCATCACAAAAAGTTGACTACTTTTATTGTGTTAGCATGAAACGGTCAAATATTCCTCAGCAAAACTTTTTGTAGTTTTCAAAGAAGCAAGTGCATCAATAGACCTCTCCGGTGATTCAGTTACAGCTACATGGAAGTGAGACCAAGTTTAATATCCATTCCTATATTGCTTGGTCCCTCAGTCTCACATCCATGCAGTTCTGTTGTAATAACCGAAAAGCATTATTCCGCTAAGCACTGCATAGGACAATCTAGATAGCGCGTTAACGTTAAATCGTTGCTAAAATTTAACCAACTATTTTTGTTTTTTATCGTTGTACTATCTAAATTAAGACTTGTAATGATACCGACGAGATTTATAGAAAAATGGATCCGACATCATTAATGAGCGGATAAAAAGTTTGTGTCAAAGTGCTGTTACCTCAGGATTAGTTAAGCTAACCAACTTTTGAACCACCGGCTCTAGTATCTCTGTTTTGTTTAGTATAAAAAATGCATAGTACGGAAAATGTCTGTTGATCCAGACGAGATATGAAGAAAACATGTAATGTATTATACGTAAGAAGTAGATACATACATATTGAATAAAGTGTACATAAAATGTGTTGTACCCTGCCATGTAGAGGGTTGACTTAAGTATAAAGATTGCTTGTAGATATATATTATACATATTTTGCCCTGACGATGGACTTTTAAACCTTAAGCTCGTTCAATGTTTTTTAAAGAATACTTAAATGCTATAAGTTAGACGACGCTTCTTTATATCGATCAGTTGCTCACCTGGCTACATGTCCGTCTTGGATATTTTACGTATTGTTTGGATTATTTCTAAATTGAGACAAGTTTTCGAAACTGATAAGTAAGCAAACCAACGTTTGAACAACCTGTTCCTGAATGGCAAAATTGTTTAATTTCTTTTGTTATAGTCTATTGGTCAGGTTCTTTCAGAGAACGAAAAGAGTGCATCAGCATTTGAAATTATCCACAGTGGACTTGTGCCAAAGTTACGCAAGTAAAGACCTCTGTTTACTTCTTTAGAATATTCTACTTCTCTAGACTCTGATTTATCTCACTGCGTTCGTGTGATTCGGCATCCCCAAAACAACTTTCTTGAAATAACACGTCCGATTAATTTTATCGCTTTTAACTGGTTTATCGCATTGCTATAAAAAAACCCTACATTTTCTTTCTCTTTAGCTACCTAAATCGATCAGGAAAATCCCGTTCGTCTCATGACAAACATTTAAAGACTTTCTTACAAGCATTCCTTGGCTGCCCAGTATGTATTTCTTATATTTCTGAATTATAAAGTAGTGGTTTATAATTGACGAGGAGTGTTTCATCACATATAACACAGCAACTACGCGCTGACGCTGGCAGCGGAGAATGAGACGACGCAAGCCAGCTTCCCTTCTATAACAACCGTGACGTCACGGTATCACAACACATGATGCCGGAACGTTCTTCTATTAACTTTGCTTAATTGGATGATTAGCCTCATTAAACGAGTAGGAGTGTTTCATCACATACGTATAAAACACGACGTGCAGCGGAGTGCTTTAGATGTCACGAGCTGTGAGTTTATTAAACGGCTTCAAAAACGTCTCAGTTACTGCAGGTCAGGGGTGTATTGGAGGGGGGTTCAGGGGGGGGAGCGCCCCCCTTGTTAAATTTATATGTCGAGTTGGGGGGGCTCAGTCCCCCATCATAGCTCTTCAAGGTTGCCTAATTTAGTTTCATATTATAGACTTGAAGATTTAGATGTAACGTTATATTAAAGTTTTGTGTTAATGTTTTAAAAAGTGGCCATTTTGACAGCGTTCGACTTTCTTTTTACTTTACCATTTTTAGCCCTACTGGTAATGTATATTAGAGAGCCCCCCTTGTTAAAATTTTGGTAATACACCCCTGCTGTAGGTCACCGCTTTAGCGACCTAATATTCCGAGATATTTTAACATGAACTGAGAAAATACAAGTGGAAGTGGTTTAATGTGTGTCACCTAATAAGACACTGACTATACATGTGTTTCTTATGCAAGTTCTTTGTGCATTATTAATGAGTTTTTGAAGGTTGAGCAAATAATATTGCATGCTGTATGCTCTGAACTACAGCATGTTGCAATGCAGACAGTTAAAATTCTTGTACAGTTTGTATTTATCATTTTACGTCTTTTTGTTTTAGCCCTCAGAAGACGTCAACGAATGTTTTCATGGTCCAGTGAGTATTTATTAGTGTTGGATGTTATAAAACTAGATAGATGTATTTGATAATATTTATTCTGCTAGCGTATGGGATTGGGTAGAGTGATTGATGAGTGCGTTGGATAATTAATCGGAAGATTTCTATTAAGTATATCTTCGTCAGTTATCCACTCAATCACATCCGTCAGTACGAGAAACGTCTCGACAAAAATTGCAAATGTGAACGAGTCCAAAAACTTTTCGCCTCAAGTCCGAATAGCTTGTTGGCAATTAATTTTAAGGGGTTGTTTCATTGGTTTTCTTATCAGGACGATAACAAAAGAGAATTATTCACAATTCTCGTTCAAAAACTTCACGCTTGTGTTAATCAGCAAGAACAGGTAAAATTTTCGTATTTTTTGAGGGAAATAGTCCAAAAGCTGTTTTATGTCAATTCTTTCTTTTTCCTGAATTTTGTTTGTGTTTTAGTTTGTTTGTTTTTAGTTTGTTTGTTTACATTTCTAACAAGTTCGATGTGAAATTTGCTCATTTCAGTGATCCTTGACTGAAGTGTTTTGTGTTAACGACAATACTCCTGACATTTATATCCTATTATTGTTTTCTAATATCGCTTTATTATTATCTCTTGCAGTTTCCTGTTAAAATCCATGATGCACCTGGGGGATGTGGTAATGGATCAAGGTAAGTCATTTTCTTCAACCACGTTGAGGGGGTTTTGAGACTGATAAGGAATATGGTACAGTGACAGTAGTCTTGCTAGAACTTGCCAATCTATATTGAAGAAATATGTCAACCGGCTACTCAGCCTCATTTCTATGTAGCCATGTCGTGTTATACTTGAAAGATTTATTACTGGCAGCTTGAGAGCGAGATTTTTAATAGCTGTTTTAAACGTGCAGTAACAAATAAGTCTCTATACTCGAGAATAAGTGGAGTATGATATAATTCTTTTGCTCTCTCAGGGGACTTCAAACTTTGCGATTCTTCAACTCCCATCAGATCAAGGTAAGGGTCGTTCAGTCATCTGCGAGCATTCATTCGAACTTGTAGATAGTTTGGAAACGTGTAGGAGCTAGACGGATTGAACACGTTTTATTGGTACACATAGTATATTATATGGTATTGTATATCATAGCGTATAGCGTATCGTTGCATATGGCATTTATGCATATCCAATGCAATCATTTTAAGTTGTTTTGCAAATCTTTCCGAGTCCCCATTAGTAAAGCAGAGGTTACACGTTTGAAATATGTACCTAGCAAATATTTTAGTTTATGGCGCTACTACTGAAAAGAGACCTGCAAATACATCATTAATTTGCCCGAGTGCGCCCGAAAAGAACGTGACATTAGACTACTATATGACTTATGAGGTTGAAGGATCTACTGCTGGAGTTGGACTATTCCAACGAGAGTACGATCTCGTTGCTGTGTTACGGGGCTTCGGTGGTGCAGTCGCTAGAAACAAGCGCCTTTCATCAATGAGGTTGTTGGTTCGATTCTCAGCGCGGAGTAACTTTCTCATATGAAAGGAGTCCATCGGGGCTTCGGTGGCACAGTCGCTAGGGTATGCGCCTTTCACCACTGAGGTTGTGTGTTCGATTCTCAATGTGGACTTTACTTTCTCATGTGAAAAGAGTTTGTCAACTACTCTGCC
>JAODVQ020308636.1:0-12218 GCA_025400075.2 Phenganax stokvisi
CAACAAAGCGTTGACGAGGCTAACGTCCTTAAATAAAGTTTTACAATACAATACACGCCAATTTTTTCGAGCGAAAAATAAATCCAGCAACGTGCTTCGCAAGCAAAATAATTTTCCACAAAAAGTCGAAAGCGAGCCAATCACGTTGCTAGATTTATTTTTCGCACGAACAGATTCGCGTAGTGGAAAACAGGCCTAAGTGTTTATCTATCTTGTTCAAAATTATAGAACGGACTTCCGAGTTTTCGAGATTCCGGGTATCTGAGATTCCGAGTTTGTCAGATTTCAGGATTCTGAGCTTCTAGGGTACGAGTATCAAAATTGACCATTCTAATAGTTGACAAGTTTGCCCACGATCTTTAATATGTGTGCATAACTGTACATGATGAGATGAAACTTGTATAAATTTACTTTTAATTTCTATTCACGAGAGTTGAGGCCCCGTCCTACCTTATAGGAAGTCATGGCTTCATTATATAGGGTTTTTACAGGTTGCTAAATATATTTGAATAAATTATCCGTAAATTATAGCAAGTTTCGATATTCTGAGATTCCGAGTCAGTTCCTGTGTTTCTGAGATTCCAAGTTTTCTGGTTCTGAGATTCCAAGTTTCCGAGTTTCCGTGTTTGTGAGATTCCGAGATTTCGTGTTCGAGTTCAGGCTGATCAGTAATCACATGCACTTCCTTCACTTCTCCAATGACATTTATTTACAATCAACGTTACTCGCATTAATGAACTTGCTTTTCCTGGTGATAGTACAAATTTGTGTTACTACCTTGTTCAAAATTCAAGATTCCACTGAGAAATCCAAAGAAAGGACGACTCGGAATCACGGACGTCCCTTCTGGGCCACCATAATAAACATACACAATGCCGTCAATTTGAATGTCAACCGCACGACTGATCCAGAGTGTCAAAGATGTCAACTACACAAAATCAAAGAAGTGAAATGCAATCAATCATTGTTCTATTTCATCTGACAATTAAAATAATATCAGCAATTTTTTCTTGCAAAAGAGCACTCCGTAATATGAATTAAAATGAAAAACACCAGGTGCCTGTTGTATAAAACTTTTAACTACGTTTTAACTACGATTTTGTGGTTAAAAGGTAGTTAAATCTTGAATAGGCGATTCTGGTTGGTTGATGTTCGTACTTAACTATAGTTAACTTTAACCACTTTTTTTTTTATACAACCGGCCCCAGGTGTTGAAGTTTGCAGCTCGCTCGATCACGTTTAATCAGTTCTCTCATAACTGTGCTTTCGAATTCCTTATCAGAACGTACGAAATTCGTCTTATTTTAAAAAAATTCCTCATCCTTCTATGAGAATATCCCACAATTCAAAGTGTACAACAATAATTAACAAACATGGCAGTGGCGTAATAAAAAGTGGGTTTGGTAACTTTTGACGATAAGAAAGAGTCAAGATAAATTCGGCGTGGATAGTAATTTCATTCGGTGCCACCATGGTTGGCGCCAAGGGGAAAATTTTTTTAAATTTGGAGGCTTTAGATAATCGGAAATGGCACTTTTGACATTTCCCGACATCTTTGCTAGAATAACTTTGAGCAACTTTGACAGAATATTCTTGATCGTTAACTTTTTAAAAAATCCTTTAAAATTTCAATTCTAAAAAACATCCTCAAGACCTTCCAAGGATAAACCAGAAAGAGAACTGCGCTTAATCAAAATATCGCTGCGCTTAGCTGGAAAAGTAAATGCTACCCCCCCCCCCTCTCCAAAAACAAACACGAGTATTAATCAACATCGGCCATTGCTGCCGAAAATGATCATTTATCGACAATACACGATACTTAACGAGAATAAATCAAAGAGGTGTAAATTACAGCTAAAGTACGCAAGCATAGTCACAAAAATTGGTCGATGGCCCATTGGCTCATCTCACTCGTATGATCATAGCCACAGTATAGGGAACGACCAGTAGGGCCACTCAGCATCAAAAAGCGTGACTGTGTTTACTAGCTGCCAACGCAATTAACATATTGGCAGCCAATTAATCAAAAGCCAGTCAACAATAAATTTGTATTGCAGAGGCTGCAAAAGACGCCTGGGACTGAGAGTAAAAAAGTCACGCTTTTGTTACTGGTTTACCCTGGGTGGCCCTACTAGTCGTTTCCTTGACGGTGATCATTGCTAAAGAAAACAATGGCAGCTTGTCCATATTTCCTTCTTCCCCCAGCAGCCAGTTTATGACTGTTCCCTAACAGCGATCGAGAGTTCGATTGTGTGTCTAAACTAGACAGGAAATCAGACAATATATGATCTCTGATAACGATCACCATCTTAAATTTCCTGCTTGCTACAACCACTTAAAAATCTCATTTCCCCTTTCGTTTTTCATAATTTCCAAGTACCGTAATTATTCGAATACACACCTCTCTCGAATAAAAACCGCACTTTCTTTTACCGCTGCGGCGTTAATTCGAAGCATTCATACCTAAACAGTGCAAATCTTTGGTTGACTGTTACATTGATTTAGTTTGGTTTTACATTAGTTAACAGTTGTTGTTACCAAATTTGCAGTAAACGCCGCAATCCAAGCTCCAAAATTTAATAAACCCCGCGGCGTTTATTCGAATAATTACGGTATACTATATGTGTACCACACAAATGCAGCAATGCTCTTGCACCTTCCTGAGTAAATTTCAATTGCGTCGCCTGCTATAGAGGTGAAAAAATCTGTTTTTTACGCATCATGCATAACGCTAGCCCACACCGTGCTGCAGTGTACCACAGATATCCAGAAATGACCTAGCATGTTCCTGCGTGAAAACTAGATGATATATGCCTAAAAAGTGTCATAAACATAAATTCCAAGAGCGCTGCAGTATAGCACCCAAAATACAGTAACCTGAGGTACTGAAATTGCAAAATTTTACCTGAAGTATTTCTAAAATTTCTTAGACCGTTGACAAATGAAAACATAAGACAAAACACGTTCTGACGTGCAATAGCTGAAGCGGGAATCAAATTACTTAGATAAATGCACGGGGAAAAGGCTGTATTAATGAAATGTACTTTAAATGGAATATGCATGTATCTATTGTGTCTTCGATGAAAAAATCGTTTGCGTCACAAACGCCAATGGATGTTTACGATAAAATAGCAGGCAAAAATTGCCAAACATATCATTGCCATTATCAGGCTAGAAATTGGCAAAAAATTTCCGCACGAAATAAAAGCATACACAATATTTGCAACATTTTCTGCATTTTACAGCATTTCGCAACCAAAGTTTGCATTTTACAACATTTAAGATGCTCTTTCCACCTGTATATATGATTAATAAAATAATTTTAATCGAAAGCGCTCGGTCGTAAAATCTTTTCAATAAAACCAACCTAATCAGGCACATATACTGATTCAATTTACACTGCTATTCTGGAGTGGAATGTTGAAGGGTAGAAGGTATTTTCTGTGTTTGTGGTGGGTAAATGGATGATTGCAAGGTATGCTCCAACTATTCATACGCAAGCATGAGATAGCCAAATTAACAAACGACTTGTGGAAATAAAGATTACTTCATGATTGGTGAGAGAGTATGATTTTTATGCGCGAGTTGTGAAGAATTGCAAACGAGCGAGTGAGCAAATAGAGAACGACTGAGCTGTGGAGATCTTCACAACGAGTGCCTGATAAAAATCGTACAAGCGAACCAACCATGAAGTGTTTGTTATATTATACAGAGAATTGTTAATTTGACGAGAAATAATTCAAGAAGATTTTAGTGAAAAGACGTTTTGTTTCCAGTTTAAACGTATTTCTATCGCTTAGTTCTAGCAAAATTATATACACAGACAATTTCTTTCTTGTATTATTCCTTGCCCCTGTTTCTTTAAGCGCTCAGTTGCGTTTCCATATGTTCTTTTGCAGTAGCCCTGTTGAACGTCGCCATGCTGTTTACATGCGCGAGGAAATTTTCGTCACAAGTGCAAAACATCGTCCGTCCAATCAGAAAGCCGAGACGATAATTTTCACATGTGAAAACCACGGTTTTCACTTTACTTATTTTTCGGTTTAAAAACGTCGTATTGAATAATAAAGAGATATATCGATGACTTTATCAATAAAAAATTGCAGTTTCATAAACATTTTCTGATATTGAATTTTCCAAGTGCCGAAGTTTGTGCCGGCAAATGAGCCAAGGCAAAGCCATATATGCAAAGGACTCTGAAACCCTTCAAAAACATTTGCATTGAAGCGGGACACAGTGCTCATGTTTGACGAACACCTATGGCTACACAGAAGAAAAGATTTTGAAATATTCATAGCTGATTTAAAATTATAGAACGTAATGTTTATGCTAACAATGCTACACAGACATTATTTTTGGAAGTCGTTAAAAATGCATGAGTCTAAGAAATAAATTATGCAAGTTTAAAGGTTACAGCTTGTAAACTACGAAGAATTTTTACTTCGTGGTGTTTTTGTATTTTTTTCTTATATGTATTAACGCGATTCAAAATGGCTGCCTTTATCGGTCGATTTCTGTTCTAAAACCGTACGAGCACAAGCTAGCTACCCCCAGTTAAACAAGAAATCTACGAAAAAATTTTTTTAATCTTATTTCTGTACTTTCTATTTTTCTTTGATTTCTTCCTGCTTGTATTCTTTTTGTTTGAAAAGACAAGTTTGGTAACCCTGAAAAAGGTTACAGTTGGTGAACCAGGAAAATGTGGCGACGTATGGTTATTTCATACAAAATAGCTGTTGCATCCAAAGTACACAATCAGTATTCTTTAAATACGATATTATTGAGATCATTTGACAATTTACATACGTAATATTGTTGAATCGACCATCTTAAGAGGTTGCAGATGGACAACCAGGAATATATATAAGAAAAAAACGCACAAGCGTGCGCATGAATGCCTATGATCAATTTCCGGTGCGTCTGCTGCTGGGATAATAGAGAGACAATTAAAACCGGGACTTGAATTGAATAAGTTCACATGAGTTGAATGACGCGGCGATAACAATCACGCGGAAAGTATTAAAAAATAAAAATAATACATGTTTGTGTAGTTTGTATATAGAGCCTACCGCATGCTAGGATATTAATACATCTTCCGTCTTGCATGAATTGACTTCCAAGACCAATGCAATCTTCCTGCATTCCATAACTATAGCGAAGGCAAGCGTTGGATTTTGCAAGAGTGTACTACGGTTGAAGGTATGTAGGTATATTTTTATCATACTAGTAATAATTTCTACAATTCTTTAATGATAATCAAGCGCACATGTAGCGCTTTTTGCCATATGCTCAGTAGAATATAGCATTGAGTTTGCCCAAATATAGCAAAGGTTTGCATGACTACAACGCAGAGTTGATACAGCAGACTTCCACGCATTTATTGGCAATTAAGTTTTATTACAGCGCACGTTGCAGTATATCGTGTAAGTTCCGTCAATGCACAAATTACAGTAAATTTTAGCTGCGTCTTGCTTCGGCCTTGCAATAATTTATTACACATTCTGCATACACATTACTTCCAATTTGACTTCGTGTTTCTGGGCCAGTCGGGTATTAGTTGTGCAATTAAGTTTTATTACAAGCGCACGTTGCAGTATATCGTGTAAGTTCCGTCAATGCACGAATTACAGTAAATTTTAGCTGCGTCTTGCTTCGGCCTTGCAATAATTTATTACACATTCTGCATACACATTACTTCCAATTTGACTCCGTGTTTCTGGGCCAGTCGGGTAATAGTTGTGCACCATTTTACCATGTGCACAAGTCGTAACAAGTTTTTGCGTTTTTGGAAGTAGACATGTTTCTGCACTCCCTGCATGGGGTGCGTTTTTAAGCGCATGACTTTTCCTTAATCATCCTTGCTTTTTCCATTAATACTTCCAATACCAAACTCTAAATTGTTGCCTTCCTGCACTCCGCGCACGACTGTTAAATCATTTTCCTCAAATTAATCTTCCGTGCACTCTGCTTCAATACATGTCGTCACAAAGTAAAAAGAGGATTTTGGAGGTATTACGCCAACTTCAACAGTTGTTTAGGGGTCGTGGTGGTATTTCAATCATGTGTGTTCGAGCAAACGTGCATACATCGAATACATTCAATACTGCCCACGCAATACTCGCACGAACATATCATTCTGCTCGCACATGAATCTTTGAGTTATCTTGCTAATTTCAACACTTTATCACAAGAGACTGGCCGTTCTTTGTGGCATTTCAGTTATGTATACAGTAAACTTACCCATTTCAAATACACTGTATGTTGCAATTGCACGATCCGCGCGTACTACCAAACATAGTGGAAAAAGTTTGCACCGTTCTCGAAGCAGAATTTTTGAGATATCGTGTTAACTTGGACAGTTTATTCAGGGTCGTGAGTGTATTCCAATCATTTGTGTAAAGTAACCTTTCATATTTTTAATACAGTCAATACCGGATATGTACCATCCGTACGTGTACATGTACTACTGAACAAACTAGAAAAAGCTTGCACAGTTCTCGAACTGGAATTATCGAAATATCTTGCTAATTTCCACAGTTTATCTAGGGCCACTGTGCCATTTCAATAATCTTTAAAACTTCAAAAGTACACCATGTAAAGTAAATGAAGTCAGTAAACTCAAAGTTTTATCATTACTATGACAAGGGGGGGAATCCATTGTGCACAGGATATAACGTAATGCAAGACTTCATTTTGCCAGTATTAAAAACGCTGTTCTGTTAAGGACTGAAAAACCAGTGATCTTGAAGGTAGTGTGGCTATCACTTTGAGAACGTCACACATCAAATTGTGACGCAAAGTGATGAATTGCTTTATCTGTAGTATCTCTCTTGATGATATTTTTCCTGTAATCTTTCTCACACATGATAACATTAGCAGTCGTCTAAATTGCTATCATACCTCATGCTGATAATTTCTATCATAGTTAAAATTCACAAGCGAAACTTATGATTCCGGGGTTTTCGAGATTAAATAACAAGGCTTTCATCTCGAGCTGTTCACTGAATATCGCACATCATTATATTTAGATCACCAGCCCTTCACAGCTTATATTCTTTTGAATGAAGAGATATAAGGAATGACTATGCTATATTTTTTAATAGCCATAGCATGCTTTTACAACAGTTTGCAACAGGAAAAGTTTATATGGGCCTTGTTGAGAAGGAGAATTGAAATAGTACCTATGATTAAACGAATATGAACGATTTTATTCGATGGCGTACTATGCGTGTTCGGTCATAACAAATCTAAAGTCCTGCTAGATTTTATTGCCGCGACTATACTCAAATGAAGAGGCTTTGTCTTTAAGGCTTATCTATATTTAGATCAAAGGTTTTGCTCACAATTATTCTGATATGTCACATCAGTTCAGGCTTTCAATTCCCTATGGTGGAAATATTCATTCTTGAATGACACCGTTTACAAAAAGAGACAAGTACCATTAAAAACCTCAAAAGTTCTTTTTCGTCCTGTGTGGAAATCAAATGATTTTGAAATCAATATTCTGGAATCAGCAAGTTCGACTGCATTGTTTCATGCACTTTAGCCTGGCCTGATCCACATTAAAACTCTAAATTAAAATTGAGCTTGATTTTGACAATTTAGCCCAAGGAGCCCAAGTTCTGAACACAGCCAAGTCATTTTCGCCAGACATCCAATTACAGATGACATTAACAAGAAAATGCCGAACTTTCTGTGTAGTGCACTAGTGTAGTGTGTAAATGCGTGGGAATTGATTCCGGTGAAAAAAAAGTGCGTCAATGCGTCACTAATTTGCACGGGATGCCAAAAAACAGTCATAAAGAACTCTAGAAAGTTCTTATCATTCCAAAAAGTAGCTTTCCTCACAACTGATTTAAGCCCTTAGCTGATTATTTCGCCGACGGTGGGAGTAACAGTTCATTTCTACGACCCCGATTAGACTAGACCAAAGTAACAATAAATTGAATAGCTACAAGTTAAAATGTTTTATGAGATTTTCTGGGCTATATCATCACGCAACGATCATCGTACACTTTTTTTGTTTCAGATTCCTCGTGGTTCTACATGCACACGTTTTTCACAATTTCTTCGAACTTAAATTGGAATGTCAACACCATTCTGTTTTTCTAATTTGTAAAATCCATGTTTCAAGACGAAGTTCGTTTAGCAATCCGCAAAATACTTTACCGCCAACAGTTTGATCACACTTTAAGTCAATCACTGGCATTACAAGCGAAAAATGTATTATTTTCCATACACAAACGCTCTAATAAGTGTGCACTTTTGGACGAATAGTTGACCTTCGGAATCACTGCTATCAGCTGACCAAGTTTAATCCACTCATGGGCATTGTGCTTGGCACCCCTCAACTTATTCATTTTAATGTGCCCAATGCCATACAACTATTTTCTTTTTTCTCCAAAGGAAGGCTGATGAGCCTGCAGCTATCGATTTGATGACGTCACAATGAGACCCCTTTACCAGACAATTTTTTAAGGACGCAATGCAGCCCAGCCTCCCAACCTTTATATCCTACTCACTCTAACGCTAGCCAATGTTTGTCGTCAATTTAAGGAGTTAAGGCCCGTTTACACGGGCGATTTTCGCTGCCATTTTTCTCCTCTTAGCAAATGTGATCGAGTTGGTTGATTGGCGAGTGGATTAACAAAATTGTTAGATCACGTATACTCGCCAGCTATCCACTCTTTCACATCGTTCAACACGAGAAAAATCGCATCTAAAATCGCTTGTGTAAACGGGCCTTTAGGTAACCAGCTATCTGGTGCGAGTCAGTGCTGCGAGTATTCTTGTCACACTACCCCCAATGCGCCCTAGACTCTAAACACTAAGCGATTTCTCTTGTCCTGGGGACTCTTGTATCATATTGGCGGTTGAACTATGAATAATTTTGATGAGCCACCGTGTCCGTGATGTTATACAAAAATACGCATCTTAACTTTATCTGCATAAATCAGACAAACTTCTCGAAAACAAAAACAGATAATATGACGATGTCACACTATGCTTAATATTAGCTTTACGAGGTCATTCAATTGGAACAAGCTTATGCTTCATTGTTATCCCCATGTCTCAGAGAACTTAAGACATGTGCGTTATTAGGTTCGGCACATGAAAAGCTGAGTCAAATGCGCTTGGTCATATGACTTCTATTAATGCCGCGTAAAAACCCTTTAAAGGTCTGATTGAAGACAAAAGTAATGGCTATTAAACGCAACTATAGTTTCTTTCACAAAGAAAACATGTGCAATTAAATATTTAGTCACAGAAATTGTTTATAAAGAAACTCGGTATAGAATATTGGTTCAAGACTGTATGGGTGCTTGTTCGCACGAAGACCCAAATGTGTAGATCGAATGAAGACATCATTATGAACCGACATAAGGATAGAAAAGTCTTCTTTAGCAGATAATTACCGTATTTACTCGTTTTAGCGTCTCTTCCGATTGAGCACCGTCCCCGAATAAGCACTGCAACACCGTGCGAGTTCAATTTCCTCCTCGATGAGCAAAATGGCCTGGCGCAAGACCATATAAAAAAACTTGCCATTGTGACAACACAGCTCGGCACAGGGTTTATAGGAATATTTGGTTATCGTTTTGTGTTTCGGCATGATTAAACCTGAATTACCAATTTCGTGCCCGAAACACAAGGGCGTTACCAAATTCTGTAACTTATGCGACCCTAACGAGTTGGAATGTAAAGTTCACTTCGCTTTCACATGGCAGAAATTCCAACACTTGCGAGATGGATAACTCGAAAAACATTCTCAAAAATCTCAACACTGCAACAGAAGCTAAAGAGAAATTTCATGAACAAACATGTCTTCGGATTATCCTTTTCTAATAAATCTTTATCCCAAGTAGTTGTTTCTATGTACAAACGAACGAGAACATAGCCTTAAATCTCTGGAGACCAAAACTACTAGAAAAACCCCTTCCCCCTCAAAGAATATCCCAAATATGTCTTATATACATATACCCTCAGACAAGAAACTATATATAAACTACATTGTGTACACAAAGTCGTATATAATATTATAATTCGGGCATTTGCACATTTTCTGTTTAATAGTTTATGCAATTAGATCATGCCATAATATGCCATGAGCAAACTAATCACCAATCAGCGCACGCTGTTTGTGCACAGAACCCTTTCATATCAGTGATCACAATGTGCAATAATACTTCGGTAATCCGTTGCATGCAACGTGCTTTTAAAAAACTACCAAAAATACTATTAAAGCGTCATACTATCAATATATATTGACTCAAAAGAGTACGAACTTTGCACCAAGTGATATTAAAAGTCGTCTTACTTTTAAATGAAAACTTCGTTTTTGAAGTAGGTTTATCCTGCTTTCAGAAACTAAGTGACAAAATGACAGTTCTTGTGGCCCAGTGGTGACAACATTGAACTGGATCTCTAAATTACTAGAGGTCATCGGTTCGAATCAAAATAATTTTTTCATTTCCTAATGTGAACACAATCACTTGCAAAAACATTCATCAACCCGAGCACGTCCCACGACAATCTGACGTTTCCATACATATCTGATTATAACTAATATGATTAATGTAACTTTGATCAAGACAAAGCTATGGTTTTTAAAGAGCTTGTCATCATGCATATATAAGCATGTGGATCATGTCCATTCACCCATTCATAATCATATCATATGATATTGCAACCACACTGCCATTAACTCAGTTAACTCGTGCCTTGTAGAGGAAAAGACTGCTTGTTCTCAAATACTGGATCAGCAAGATGGCATCACTGGACAGCTCAATAACTTTAACAACAGTACTAACAAATCCAATTTCATCTCCGAAGTTAGCTGTGAGTTCTGAAACAACGCGGTCAAGTAACAGAGCGAAGAGTACGAACTCCGTCTATCCTGTTCCACATTGCGTGGTAACTGACTCTACTAAACTGAACTCAAGTAGTTTGCTGGGTTCTGCAATTGTAAGTGAAGAAGCGATTGCTTTAATGGTAAAGGAATTAGAACTTGAAAATCTCGAGGAGTTACCACAGTTGCATCTGGAGTTTTCCGACTGGTGCTGTGCGCATTGAGATTACATGGGTGTTATCTTACTGGCGTGTGTGAGCGTGGTATGATGTCGCCAGGAGTCTGACCTTGCAGCTGATAGCGAAATGAAAAAAAAATTCAGTAATTAGAAGTGAATTATCAGCAACAACGAACTATGCAGCTGATTATACATCCAGAGTAATTCCCGAGTAGAGCCCCGAAGGGTAAATTACTCAAAAAAGTTTGTAGAAGTGTTAATCTACTTTGCACTATATAAATACATTCTGGATTCAAGCATTTCAAAACATGACAGCGATATACAATATCTGCCCTTCCTACAGCAAGGCGAAAATTAAAAATTTTTTCAGATTAAAATTTTTAAAAATCCATTCGAATTTTCTCCGATTTGAAGATTTTTCTTTTAATGGAATGATAATATTTAAATTCCTCGAGAGATGAATCACTTGAAAGTGTACAACAAAGCATTATACTTCGGGTTCCAAATGCACTTAAAACGACTTCTAGCTATAAGATCTACCCTTTTTGTGATGGAAGAATTTTTAAATTAAAATTTAACAACACCTTCAAAGTGTCGTCGAGTTTGGATTGTGTTCTTATTTCCCTGCTCCTTTTCAGTGTCGCCGTGACATAAAACATTTTTCAGGATTCTTAAAATTCTTGGGATTTTTATATATATTATAATCTCTATGAGAAAAAATATAGGAAAATATTTTGAGAAACTTGAACCCGGGTAAATTGATATAATAAAGACATAAATTGAGTGATATAAGAGTGCCAATTTAAGGCGACAAAGAATGACTATATAGTGTGATTAACATACTAAGTCCAGACTCGTTTATACGCTCAGCTTTTTCGTTTTGGCAGAAAAAGCAGAAGGGTGTTTCTCGCTCACGCGTGTTGCATGCGCACGTGCACGCACTTAAAATTGTACATTGTAATACAATTCTGTTTATATACATCCACGAAATTTACAATTATGTGTTTTAAACTACTGTACGTGTCTATGTGTTAATGTATTCTTGGGTACAAAATTTTGAACGATTTAAACTTTCGCGCGCGTGTAAAACGCTTATGTCGAACTTCCATCGAATTTTACCTCGTATGTATGTATGCAAAACTTTATTTAGTGACGCTAGCCTTGTCAACATTTGCTGATTTCCACAAGGGG
>JAODVQ020308744.1:0-12216 GCA_025400075.2 Phenganax stokvisi
GCTATCACCCTTGCCCCACCATGATGTGTAAGTCATTATTCATTATGGTTTTTTTCCGAGAGAGAGAAATAGGTATAAGATGGAACTAAGCAAAAGTGGTATATAGCAAAGTGCAAGAATGATAAGTATATTCAACACAAGGCAAGTGCACAACAAATAAAGTAATACCACCCAGGTTAACTTCAATGATATACCTGCATGAGGCAAGGAAATTACGCAGCCACCATTGCACGAAGGTGTGTTTGGGTTAAGTGGGCCCAGCGTAGCATAGGTGATGTGACCCTTGCAATTCAGACATGTGAACAGAGAAAAAGTTTAATGATTAGCCTCCATGAGGCATGGAACATGTGAAGTACTTCTGCAGTTACCATTACACTATAGTGTGCCTGGGCTTCGTGGGCCCAGTGTAGCGCAGGTGAAAAGACCTCCAATGAGTCAGACATGAGAACCAAGAAAGCGACAGAGGGAGAAGACATGGAGGAAGAGGGGGAGTAATACAGTATGATTCAGAACAGAAAACATTGCCTAGGTTACAAACTACACAACAGAATTAAAGTTTCTACACAAGGTAAACAGTTGATACAGTGACAGAGTTTCCTATTCAAGATAGTTATCGATCTCCCACTGGCTATTTCACATACCATTACCACCCACTAATGATATACTACCCTCTCTCGCCTACCTACGTACACCTGTATATACAGTGGAACCTCTCCATTAAGGACACCTCTATTGATAAGACCTCTCTAAAGTGGACACTTTCCTCAATACACTCTCCATTCAGAAATATTTTCTTTCTGATTTTAAAGTTGTCCTTATAAGAGAGGTTATACTATGACTAATGCTCTATTTGAGAGGTTCCATTGTACTTATGTACAGTAAAGTAATTGTTACATCTCATTATATAACAATACCACCACATTTATGAAGGAAAGCAAGCTGGTAGATATGTAGGAAGCGATGGTTAGAAGAGATATAAACAAAGAGCTAAAGATGGCTTCTGTGCTGAGAAACCATTAATTGCACTCTCTCATTTACCAAATCAATATCTTAACACACAAATTAACAAACCTCACAGAGCGGGATTAAAGTTGGTATATATAAGTCACTGACAGCATTAGCGCAAGTGTTTAAAAAGCAATAACTCGTGACCTACTAATTAGGCTTTATTAATAAAGGATAGGTATAAGGAAAGAGAGGAAGATATAGTTATGGAAAATACCGTTGACTAAACTACCATTTGTAAGACATATAACACTTCCTCAGTTCATTGCTTGCAATTTCATGCCTCGATTTGTCACACACAATTTAAAACTATGTATCTTATTATACTGGGTGTACGTATGCTTTATTGCAGCAGCTGTGATGGTATATCGGATTTAGTGCGTTGGCACTTATGGGGACCCTTGAAAGGCGTGGCAGGCACGCCATGACAATTATCTGGCAATGGAAAGTGTACCACAACGCCTTGAGAAAATCACACATCCATGGCTCAATGCCACATCTTTAGAACTTATATAGTGAACCACATAACTGTCGGGGGGGTGTTTGACTCTATTTGCTAGTGACTTGATAGTGTGTATTAAAAGCAGGCTTTGATGGCTTATAAGAAGAGGTTATATACATATGTACACCCGAGAGAGGAGTAAGGTTCAACTGAAGTAGTATATACCACAGTTAATACTAGACTAGGCTTTGTGGGCCCAGTAGGCACTCCCGTGTAAGTTAGGCATGAGAACAGAAGCTGAGGCAATCACTGCTAATGGGACCCTCTACAAGTTAGGGAGGATAGAAGGGAGAAACACACAGAAATAGAGAGATTTAAATAGTTGCAGATTCCAAGAATAAGCTAGAGAAATATACATCACCTATATAATGCAATAAGCAGACACTCTAAGATGATTATGGGAGACACTATATTGTATGTAGTACATGGTAGTTTGATCAGCTGTTTAGAAACCACATGAAGAGTGACGTGGCACTAACATCATATGGTAGCTCAGTTGGTAGAGCACTCAGCTCGGAATACCAAGTGTCATGGGTTTGAGGGGCAGTTCTTTTCTTTGAAAAGAATTTTCCTGGATGTAGATGATTTGCGTGATGTGCATTTGCCATATGTTGTTGTTTCTTCACCAATTTTCATCATCTTAGCCTTGTACTATACTGATGTTAACGTATTTTATGGGGTTCGATGCCAAAATATATGCACTAAATATATGCATGTGTTAAGTTGTGTGCATGAACACATACAAGGGAAAATCATCGTGTACATACCGCTTTATGAATTTTAGGTTGGATGATAGATGTGCATTTGTATATACAATACCGTTTCATCCTAAGAATACTAGATTCCATCTAGTATATACTCTCTGTACTACTTTCATAATAGAGGGATCAATATCAAGTATAACAATAAGTTATGTGCATGTTCATATGATGAAAAACATAGGAAGTGTGTGCTCTAGCATCAAAGGAAAGATCTAATAAGCATTCTAAAGATAGTTTTCACCACTTTAGTTAGCTACATTTTGTAATACCTCACAAACCACTACAGACTTGGCATAATTAATACTCCTTTACATACTTATGTGAGGACCCTCCCAATTCTGGGACACTTTACCTCATCTCCTAGAGTGAACATAGTCTCTCTCAAATGATATCTCATGAAACCCAGAGGCATTTTGTAATGTTTTACATAGCTACAGCTACCTGTTCAGGTCACCTACTAAAGCACAGTAGGCAATGTCCTACACTCTACCTTATCCTACTGTCTCAAAGACACAGAGTTTGTGTCCCTGAAGGGTAAGATATATTGGATGGGTACCTACTCATGTAGCTCATTCAAACTTCAGACGAAACGTTACACAGCGAGCACATAGTAGATACACGACCAGTTCAGCCGTCGTACTACACCGAGCAACTAACAATAGCTAGATTTACTCACAAAAGCAGACAGTGTGTGTAGTAAATAACGGGCCAGCTATAATTATGGATCGAGCTCGATACAAGAAGGGGTTCATGCAGTATATAGCGACCAGAGCTGAGCGCTTGACGAGCTGTCTCGTAAACAACCATCAGCTGAAATTACATTAGCTCGCTACACGTCTAGCTAGCTAGCTAGCTAGCTAGCTGCTAAGACTGCTTTTGTAGTTGATGGTTCGCTCTGGGAGAACGCCGAACTCTCTCATTGTACTAGAAAATTCTCCACACACACACACCCTATTATCGGTAGCTACTCTGATCGCTATAGTTACTCATCATAGATAGTATCTATGGTTTACTAACCTTCGAGCGGTGGAGTTCTTCCAATCCGGCCATCTTTACGTGAATCTGTTCGAGATGAGCTTTTTATTTAGCTAAGACTTTCCAACTCACTCCACAGCTCCAGGGCCAGTAGCTATCGGGTATAGCTTGGGGAGGATTCCTACACCTGCTGCCGGCCGATGTTATGCTAACTCCGCTATCAAACAAACTCGCAATCAACTTAAAATAATAGATCAATCTATCAGCACCAGTAAAGCCTACTCAATAGATAGTTAGCTATTATGCATCAGTAGACTATTTGAGATGGAGGAGAGCACTGACATCGTTGATGCCTGAGGGAAATTCCATACGACGAAAATTGTGATTATCTTTCCCGCAAACCACACCGCCCCCCCTTTTAATTGGAGCATGCGTAGTGGTTACTCTTCCATGCGTGTGTAGTGTGTGTACGTGTCGTTAGCGGTGTGTAGAGAGGTAGAGAGATGAGGTAAGTTTATCTGCTTTAATCGGGTATAATCTGGCCTGAAGAGAGGCGTTCATAGCCGCCTTACAATCATTAGGACCTAATTTCGTACTAGCGTTCTCTCGTTCAGAGTGGAAAGAAAGTAACGTGGTTGTGAGTACTTCGGCTTAGACACGAGGCGATACAATATGTCTGTCGCCGGCGTCATTCTTACATAAAGCTATGCCTTGTACGCCTCATTATTATGTATTGCAGTCATTCTAAACTATCTTGATGCATAACCCAGTTCGTCTGACTGAATCGGACATCTCTTCCTCTCGCCCTCTCCTCTCTTGCAGTAAGCTGTCACGTGATACCCTAACAGAGTCCATAGCCTCATTGCTCCAGAACTCTCAGGAGAAGAAGAGAAAATTCAGAGAGACAGTGGAGCTCCAGATATCTCTCAAAAACTATGACCCACAGAAAGACAAACGATTTAGTGGTACAGTCAAGTAAGTTGACACACCAACCTCTGCCCTCCTCTTGAGTGGAGGATAAGAGGCTGGCAGGCCATCCTGTGTACTAATCACCAGGGGCCGGACCCGTCACCCAGGGTCTTAAAACATGTGGGAAGAAGTGTGGTGGTGCTCTATTTAGTGCTCACCTACTTCGTAATAGTACATTTTATTCTGTGATCCTAATATTAAAGGTTTGATACTAAAATGGCATGGTATAAAATGTAGCTTGCTTTCTTTTGTGAAATCAGTCCATAATGGCCCTTTAGTATTGGTGTACGTGTATATAAAGTTTTTCTTATTGGGTACGCTGTATCCTGGGGTTATTTCGTAAGCTTTCCTTATTGCTGGGCTTCTCACTGAGCTTTTCTTATTGGGTATATACACTGTGTCTGTGCTGGGTTTGTTGTGTGTGCAGGATGAGGATTAAACCTTCTTTCCCCATCTGAAACTTGATGATAAACTTTTATTATTTCAAGTCAAGCTCTTTTGTCTGACTGCACTTTTAGAGTCTACTGTATAGTGCTTTATGTGTGTATGTTTGTGTCACTGTACAATGTGTATTAATATGTGTGTGGTTGTTAAAAACATATTTTTGTGTAATTGATCCAAAGCTATTTCGTGATTTCATTTTAAAGTTTGCTTTGTACCTTTTCATTTCCATTCCCACGTTTAGTATCTCTTTTTTTCTACCTCTCCTCCTCCACATCCTCCACCTCCTCCACCTCCTCCACCTTCACTTCCTACTCCTCCACCTCCTCCTCCTATACCTCCACCACCTCCTCCTCCTCCTTCTCCTCCTCCTCCTCCTCCTCCTCTTCCTAAAGATTACGTCATATTCCACGACCTAAGATGAAGGTGTGTATTCTAGGAGATGCCTCTCATTGCGACGAGGCCAAGGCAAATGGCATCCCTTGCATGGATGTCGAAGCTCTCAAGAAACTCAACAAAGACAAGAAACTGGTCAAGAGACTCGGTATGTTCATTTTGTATATACCTAAACAAGACAGACCTTGGGTCAACACCTGTGTCTGTTGTAGAAAAGTTACCATTTTTCATTTGTTACGCAATGTATTGATGCAGATCTGCGTTGTCGGCTCTAAAGAGTTAAAATGTCCACAAAACATGAGTTTTATTTAAAGATATTATATTAGAGTGTCTGCTTATAGAAGGAACTTTAGAGTTAGTTTATACTAAATTGTATTTCGTATTAGCAGTGTTCACTTTGACGAGGTTCCACTGTACAGATATAGCTAGAGTGATTGAATTCTGCAGCACACTATTCCATAGTATATTATGTGTTTACTTGTTCTGGTTCTACAGCTAAGAGATATGATGCATTCCTGGCCTCCGACAGCCTAATCAAACAGATCCCTCGTCTCCTGGGTCCAGGACTGAGCAAGGCAGGGAAATTCCCTACCATGTTGACTCACTCGGATAACCTGACTGTCAAGGTGGACGAATTGAAAGCCACCATTCGATTTCAGATGAAAAAGGTATACCTCCTAAGCCAGCTAGCAAAAGTGCACTCAGTCTGCGTAGTGTGATGGGTTTGAGTCCCATCCAGAGCAGTTGATTTTTCTTTCAGAAAAAGAAGCTGTTTTGGATATTGTTGATTTGTTGAGCATTTGCCTTGCCTTTCTTCATCACATTGATTCATGAAGTGTTTGGATTTTGAAACACATGTTATTAAAATAAACCTAATTCTTCGATTTGGAAATGCTCGGACATAGTGTATTATTGTGACACAGAACTGGTAAGGAACTGGAAGTTAGTGTTGAATGAACATCATTGTTACTCAATGTAATACACTGTATAGTGAATTACTCCCGTATGAACTAAACCTCCAATAGGGGGTCTCTCTAAGTTAGGTCTACCTCTCTAGAAAGGACATAAAAAGTATTTGTTAAGAAGTTCAATGGTTGATTCTCTTCTCCTGACCCCAGGTTCTGTGTCTAGCTGTAGCAGTGGGCCATGTGGAAATGACCGAAGATCAGCTGACTTCAAACATACTCCTGGCCATCAACTTCCTCGTCTCTCTGCTCAAGAAAAACTGGCAGAATGTCCGCTCACTCTATATAAAGAGCACCATGGGAAGGGCTTTCCAGATTTACTAGCAAGCAGACTTTCTACTAGACTGTGTGCTTAGAGATCTGTTGTAAATATAAAATGAGAGATTTCAAGAATGTCAAATCATATCAATATGCACAGTATAAAACGGTGGTTAACGAATGCGCATGCGTAAGTGGCACGTGGTTTCTGCTATAAAAGATGACGTAACTCCATTTTGACTCACATTTTTCGTGTGTTGAGCAAAACGAGGCGGAAGAAAAATGGCGGGTTATAACTACGGGAGTTATGGCAGCTACGGGAGCTACGGCAGCGAGTTCGGCCTTGGCTTTGGCGGCGGCGGCGGAAGCGGCGCTATGGGTGGCGGAGGAGGTTATTTCGGCGGCAGCGGTGGCGGAGGTTCACGCGTCGTGAACCCCGACTACGGATACGGCGGCGGTGGCGGCTTCGGCGGCGGATCAGAGAACCCAGCGGCGAAGCGAAGAAAGCTAGACGACGTGTCCATTTGTGTGGACTTTGTACGCGGTCATTGTTCGCGCGGGGCTAAATGCAACAAGCCCCACGTCGACTTCGTGGAGTCTATCGACGAGCGAGAGACCATGGCTAAAGTTAAATTTTGCCACGACTTCCAGAACCGCGGTGTGTGTTCACGAGGCGGGTGCAAGTTTCTGCACGTGACCCGTCGCGAAGAGGATGAGTTCCTGCTGACAGGAACCATCCCTGCTACAGTGTTTGATCGTATGAAGGACTGGACGACTAGCGATGATCCTAACTTTGTTGCACCTGATGGGGGTAACAGTGGCGGTGGTGGTGGTGGTGGAGGTGGACGTGGAGGCGGAGGGAGAGGACGAGGAAGGGGAAGAGGTGGAGGTGGTAGACCCAGAGGAAGAGGAGGGGGAGGTGGAGGAGGAGGAGGATATTGGGGCGGAGGTGGTGGAGGGAGTTACGATGGCGGCTATGACTATAGCATGCCTTACTACGAGGCACGTCAGATGCGACCGCGTACATCATCCTCTGGTGGTCCTTCGTTTAGCCAGCCAGTCACTTTCGGCAACTATTGCATTGATTTTCTAAAGGGAACGTGCTCCAAGAGTACAACTTGTTCCCTGAAACACGTTGAAACTATAGACGACCCGGATGAGAGATCGGGTCTCGTGAAGCAAGTGTTTTGCCATGACTTCCAAAATAATTCTTGCCATAGACCGTTTTGTAAGTATCTTCACGGTACACACGAAGAGGAGAAGATATTTCTCGAGCAGGGTTTTTTCCCTTCTACACTCAACAACAGAAACAACGAAAAGCTATTCTTCTCAGATCTGTGCATTGATTTCCTGCGTAGTCAGTGTATCCGTGGTTCTAGTTGCAACTATAAACACGCTTCGAAAGTGGATTCATTCAACGAACGCATCGCTCTGAGTCGTTCGATTTTTTGCCGTGATTTCCAGGAAGCTGGTTGCACCCGCTACAATTGCAAGCTCATACACACCAAAAGGCAGGACGAACAGTACTTTCTTCGTACGGGGACGTTGCCAACTCACCTCTGTCTTACTGCTGGACCTGGGAACGTTGATGTCAGCCACCTAGACGGCAACGTGTGCCGCGAGTTTGTCAAAAATAAGTGTAATCGCGGTGGAAATTGCAAATTCTATCATCCCACTCCTACTGAACTTCAAAGTCTTCTCAGCAGGGCTGGTGGAGGTCAAAATCGTCCTGTAGGCGGAGGTGAACCAGCCGATGATGAATTTGTAGTCCTTCTACGAGAAAACAACACATTGAAGGAGAGAATTTCTCAACTTGAGCGCCTACTAGCCGACGCTTGCCACTGTATCACACTAGCAGTAGGTGACCAGAACCCGGCTATCTCAGCTCTCATGAAGACCATTGCGGAAATGGCGCCGTCTAGCTCTCTCGCGAACCAAGATGAAAACCAAGCTGGCGGTAGCGGTGACTCCACTGCGGACAATTCCACGTAATATAACGGCGGAAAACACAAAACGTTGCCATGTGGCAGACTATCGGAATGTTGACTTTATAATACGTGCATAAAAAGTGTGTTGTTTCTTACAAATACTTCCCTTATGGGGTTATGAACTTAATTGTATTGCCCAGTTGACTGTTATATCATTGTTTGTAGTCCTAGAGATAATGAGTCACCTCTTAGTGTGTATAATAGGTTACTGGCAAAACTGACTTTTGAATACTTGCATAGATGTTATATACAGATAGGAGTAAACCACATCCCCCTTAACATCTGCACTGTCTAAATACATGAGGCCTGCACCTATTAGCAGGCTCTAGGGCTCTCTACATGGTAGGTGTGTTGTATATACAATGCTGAGAAATACCTTTTCTATTAGTACCATCATATATAGTATGTATAGCCATTTCTCTATACCCATAATACACAGAAAATATGAGTGTATTAGAAATAGATACCAATACAAATATCTAATGGAGTTGTATACCAAAATGTTAGTTTTGAGAGAGACTGAACAAATACACTCAGCTACATCACAATTGCTTAATTAGCTCAGCTTTTTAGCTGCATAATATATAATGATCATAAACTACCATAAGTTTTGGTTGATGCAAGTTAGCGGCGGTAGAAATACTGTATGTATGTAGCAGTAACAAGAGAAAGGTGTTCACATCTCAGTGCAGGAGATTAAGAAGTGTTCAAGTCGTTGCTCTCTCCCTGGGACTCGGGGTTCGAAACGGAGGAAGCTGGGAGAAGAATCTCGGTAATGGTCTCCATGAGTGAAGCTATGGCCGGATTTTGCTTTCCTACTGCAAGGTTGATACAGTGACATGCTTCGGCAAGGAGGTGCTCTAACATTGACACTCGCTCTTTCAGGTTAAAGTTTTCTCGTAGGAGGAC
This sequence comes from Phenganax stokvisi, assembly GCA_025400075.2. Classification (NCBI taxonomy): domain Eukaryota; kingdom Metazoa; phylum Cnidaria; class Anthozoa; order Malacalcyonacea; family Clavulariidae; genus Phenganax; species Phenganax stokvisi. Next base: position 9,170 of record JAODVQ020308744.1, read on the forward strand.
GATGAATTCGTCTTCTGCTGGTTCACCTCCGCCCTTGGGACGATTTTGACCACCGCCGGCCCTGCTGAGGAGACTCTGAAGCTCGCCAGGAGTGGGATGATAGAATTTGCAAGTTCCACCGCGATTACACTTGTTTTTGACAAACTCACGGCACACATTGCCGTCTAGGTGGCTGACATCAACGTTCCCAGGTCCAGCAGCAAGACAGAGGTGAGTTGGCAACGTCCCAGTACGAAGAAAGTACTGTTCGTCCTGCTTTTTTGCATGGAGAAGTTTACAGTTGTATCGATCACAACCATGCTCCTGGAAATCTCGGCAGAATATCGATCGACTGAGAGCAATGCGCTCATTGAAATATTCCACCTTGGACGTGTGTTTATAGTTGCACCTATGCCCGCGGACACACTGGCTGCGTAGAAAATCGATGCACAGATCAGAAAAGAAGAGCTTTTCACGGTTTCGAGTGTTGAGGGTGGGTGGAAAAAAGCCCTGCTCCAGGAATATCGTTGCTTCGTCCTTTGTACTGTGAATGTACTTGCAAAATGGTCTGTGGCAGGTCTTGTTTTGAAAGTCGTGGCAAAATATGTTATCAGCAATGCCAGAACGCTCTTCAGGGTTGTCTACTATTTCTACGTGTTTCAGGGTGCACGTAGAGCCCTTAGAACATGTGCCCTTCAAAAAATCGATGCAATAGTTGCTGAATGTTACAGGCTGACTGACTGCAGGCCCACCTTTGGAACCAGTCCGCATCTGACGTTGCTCACGGTATGGTGGGTTGGTTACACCATAGCTGGATCCACCTCCTCCTCCCCTTCCTCTTCCCCTCCCTCTACCACCTCCTCTACCCCTCCCTCCTCCTCCTCCTCTGTCTCCCCCAGTTGGCTGAGGTTGAGTGTGATTAGCGCCCCAGTCCTTCATACGTTCAAAAACTGAAGCAGGGATGGTTCCTGTAAGCAGGAACTCATCCTCCTCACGACGGGTCACGTGCAGAAACATGCACCCGCCTCGCGAGCACATACCACGATTCTGAAAGTCGTGGCAAAATTTCGCCTTGGCCAGAATCTCTCTTTCGTCGATGGACTCGACGAAGTTCGCGTGCGCCTTGCTGCAGCTCTCTCCTCTAGCGCAATGTCCACGCACGAAATCCACACATATTGAGACGCTCTCAACTTTGCGCCGCTTTGCTTCTGGGTTTTCGAACTCGCCAATAGCCGACGTCCTCGTGCCTTCGTACCCGTAGCCGCGCTCTCTCTGGTAATACTCGGGGTTCACTTTTCTTTTGGTTGGAGTTGGCGCGCTGTCTTCGTAAAATCCCCCACCCGACTGGTTCGCGCCTTCTCCAAACCCAACGAAGCCGCCGGCGCCGAAGTCAGTCGCGTAGCTGTCGTAATGGTTTCCATACGTACTGGGGTTGGGTGCTGCTGCTGCGCCGCCGCCATAGCTGTATCCAAAGCCGTAACCAAAACCTCCCGCTCCTCCTCTGGTCGCCATTTCTCTTCCCAAAAAAATAATTCCTTATTATGGTGGGCGTGACTACGCATGCGCACTCTTTATGATCCTGCGTATAAAATATGGTTTGGCAATCAAATGGGCGGATTTGCGGAGGTCGCGATGGCGGACACAGGCGAAGTTAGCGTGCAACCGGAGGAAGAAACGGTGGAACTAATGGCTGCAGAAGCCGATGCTACTGGCGGAGAAATTGCTGAAGATGTGACCTCGGAAAGTCAGTGAGCTAACAACCGATTTCGCATGTAATACATATAATTGTTGAATACCTATGGCCAAGTCATGCAGTTTCTCAGTTCTATGGTGTAGAATTGTGACAGTAAAATTTAAGAACTGAGCTATATTGACGTATTTATTACAGCGATCTTCGAAGTGGTATTGAGCTGTTTAGGGTAAGCCTATGAGAAAATAGCTATGCGGCGGTAGGAAGTGGTGATCTTTTCCCGGCTACTCTGTCGTACTCTCAGTTGCCATGGAGCCTTCACTGTCTCCCAGGGTAGCGGACAATTAGTTATTACTACTGATTACTACAAAGGATTTATACATTCCACACCTTCTAGCAACCTGTCTGGTGGTGACCTCTCGCCAACTCAATGGAAGAATGGTCTCAGACTGAAATATGTCACATGATATGATCCGAAGAGGTCTACTATAGATGGTAGCTAATATTGAGTGGGCCATGATAAGTGCATTATGTATGTTCTATTGAGTCTAGGCCTATTGAGCCAAGTCCTGGGCAGTGTATTTGCAGTGTCCTTCACATGGTCTCAATAGTATATATATATATATGTCTACTTACCTTGCAAGTGTAGCATATTGCAGCATATCGCGTAGCATATGTCCTAATGTTCTCACACTATCACACACTATATACCAGGGCTTTTAGATGGTTGTATATAGCTCTTTGGCAAATGAGTGTTCTTTCAATCCTGGGTTTGTATACATTGTCCTAAACTGTGCTGTGATGCTACTGAAACATCTTAAAGTGTGTGGTGATGGTACTGAAACATTATAATGGATTATTCAGTTCATTATTATATTCTGGTAAAGCAAAGCCCTCAGGCTATGTTAGGGGGGACTGATAGTAGCAGGACAGATAACTGTCTCCATGGCATTCAGTCATTGTGTTAAAGGTCACAAGCTAATTATGTTAAAACCTTGTCAATAAGTAGCTGCAGTAGAGGACTTGGGGTTAGTTCATATAGGGAGAGCAGGATATCACTGCTTTCGTGGCAGTTTGTAGCCTGTAGTTTTGTTGATAAGGAATAGGGTGCAAAAAATTCAATTGTAGCTACCCAAAAATAATGTCTTTATTTTGGCAACTGAAATCCCTCCAACACGAACCACTAACCTCAAAATATGAACTAATTAATAAACTGGAAGCAAGAAAAAAGTAAGCAGTGACATGTCTCCTCCATAGTGTGCTGTAAGTAGGAAATTTGTGTCTCAACATTTGCTTTTCTTTTTATTTCCTTCTTCCTCCACAACATTGTCCTCCTCCACCTCCTCTATCTCCTCTATCTCCTCCTCCTCCTCCTCCT
>JAODVQ020308847.1:0-12214 GCA_025400075.2 Phenganax stokvisi
AACAATGTGATTTTCAGCCCTATTAAGCACGAAACGTGAATAAGTAATTGACATGTAAACGAGGTCATTGGGTAAAAAGTGAATAAACGGTAAGGTCTATTGGTGAACGTTATCTAAAGCTAGAATTTGATGTTTGATCAAATATGATGTCATGCCTATCTCCTTTTCAGGAACTCGCAAAGAAAATTATTATATTTATTATTATTTATTTAGTATTGTTGAAGACCAAAACACGCGACAGGACTCTATTTAGATATACACTAATCTGTCGAAAACCAAATTGAAAAATAAGTGAATTATTAAAACCAAACTAATTAAGGATTTACAGTAATTTCCAAAGTAGCATGCCAACTTTTTCCTAATCTATTCAGTTTATCAAAATTTCAGTCAATGTGTTTGAAAGAAGCATTTAATGAGTTGGACTTGACAAGTGAAGTTTTGGAGATTTTAATGTCACCTGACAGTCCTTACTTTAGATTGTCAACTTTTGGACACGGTGGCAGTATTCATGTAAGTCCGAACGATTGAAGTTGGAGACTGATGATGGCAGTTGTGAAATAACAACTGATTACAACATACGTGCCGTAGAATGTATTGTTTACTTCTTAATCGTATCGTATGTACCGATAGCTTTGGATTGAATGACTACAAGTTAGTTTATATACCTTTGAAGTTCAACTGCGCATACATCTGAGCTACCATGAAGCCTCCTATACTAGTATTCTTAGCTTGCACTAAACAAGCATATAGTTCCTTCTTTGGTGTTAAAATATTTGAGAAAAACTAACTTCTAGCAAATTCGTACTATAATATTATTAATGCTATTATTATTCACGCGCATGTAGGTTGATTATCCAAAAGATTCTGACATGGTAGAATCATTCGAGTGCACCCAGACACAAACAAATAGGTAAACGTTTCTTAGTTTGTAAACTTTTGTAATGGCGGACAAGATTATTTTTCCCGCTATAAGGGGTGACCGAATCTCGACTGAGTTGTGGATGTAAGAGTGCATTGTAGGAAGTATTAATTTTAAGGTCGCGTGCACAGATATATAGCTCACGCCAATTTTTGGCATTCATCTACAGTATGTGAATAATAGTTTTTTAATAGGGATGCATGTAGTCGTTACGACTCTAGACGCAATCTTTTACCATTGCCTAGCATGTTGTTGTTGTTGTTGTAGCATTTCGTATATCCAAGTCAGTTTTGGGTAATAATACATGGTTTATGAATCACGAAGATCGTCCTAGTTTTGATCTACAGACCAGACTTCTAACCTTCTAGTAACCAAGCCTTTTTATGACTGATATAACATGGCCAAGTACCCCTATCTTTTCACAGGTACAAGATTACGCTATTAAAGCCATCAACGAAAGCTCTAAATATATCCAGCAAAATATCTATTCGTATGGATAACCGAGGATTTCTCTCTCTACAATATATGATCATCAATGACGATGGAGAAACTTGCTATGTTGAGTACTTGGTTAGACTTTATTCTAAATTTTTGACCACAGTTGCGGGAACTTGGTTTCTATATTCTTTCATTACGGAAGAACAACAATGCAGCAAGCAGCACATCTGGGGCCGGTTGTACGATAAGTCAGAACTCAGAAATATTGCCAAACATCTTCTAAACTATGTCAAATAAAATCTCATGTAAAACAACTCAGGACACACAATTATTGTATTCAATTAAAAATTTTCAAGTTCATTGTTTAAGAAATACATAAATGTGATTTCTGTTTTGAATATATCCACTGCCTAGGCAAAATGCGCTTTGAACAACCGTCCCCTGTACTGTATGCTTTTAATCTGTCCTGGAAAACATTCTTTAGCTGTCACTTTAGCAATTTAGGTTCACAAAGTGCTTTAGTGAAATTTTAAGATTCTATAAGAACAAGTGTCTTCTCCAAGTCACTTGTATCTACCTTATATTATTTCTCTATACAGTATGTATTCTAGATATGTATAAAATTGAGTAGTAAATGTTGCGATATACCTTCATGTATTTAGCTGGTAAAACATCCGGAAATGAGATCAAGAGAAGAATTGGCCTTTGTCCGTACCACAACTCCTTCTGTAATTACAGAAACTTTGACACCCGCAAATTAAATATAGTATAATCTATCCCTCATCTTGGTACAGTCGCTTTAAATGGACGAATATTATTCATGCCTTTTATCATACGACTTCTTTTTCACTGATTTATGTATGTTTTCTCATTCAGTGTGCACCTGACGAAGAATGTGAAGACGATGATGATGATTGTTTATAACAAAGAGAAATAACGAGAACATGTATAACACACACAACAACTAGATATCGCATTTGGTCACACAGCACAAATTTGTAGTAATTTGTATTACTTAAATATTTTGAAGTTTATTGTCTTCATTAACAAAACCTTCCTGGTACAGCGTGGCCATTTGCCATGGGTAACTGTGCCACTCTACTACTTTCTCAGTTAAAAACGTCCATGATCAACAATAATACACAAAATTTTGATCTGGACAAAAAATTTACCATCATAAAATTAGTAAAATAGCAAAATTTGGTTGCGAAGCGTTGTAAAGTGTAGAAAATATAGCTGTAAGACGTTCGCGAATTTTGTGTATTCTTGTATCATGCACGGTGTCAATTTCGACCGCGTAATACAAAAATATACAAATTTTGGAAACTTTGCATTGGTTTACTTTTTGCATTTTACAACATTTCGCGAGGAAACTTCGCCATTTTTACCAATTTTATGATGCTTTTCTAGAATTCGTGATGGATATCCTTCTTTTTAGCTTGATCAAAATGAAGTTTATTATGCAATGCGTCGAATAACACTGAGTTATTACTAGACGTCGACAACTTTTTATATCTAATACTATGCTACAGCCAGAATAGAAAGTTCACTTTGATAGACTCTAGGAAACTTTCGGTGCAATAGCCACCAAAGCTATATATATGTACTGCAGATTACATCGAATGCATGAATGCAGGATTCTAGAAAAATAAGTATATGTTATGGTTCGTGCTTCTCAAAGTATAAAACTTGTCACTGAATCAAGTCCTTGAGTTTGACTTGCAGTATCACTGTGAATCACATATATAGGTATATATACATAACCGGCACTATATCTACAACTAGCACAAAGTACTATTCAGACATGTAGTGTTTAGGCTCCGTTTACACGGTAAACTGAATTCGCATGGTGACAGTATCAACTTTAGTCCCTTTACGCTTAGATTTGTTCGAACAACTATTTCTATGATTAGTTGTTATTAAGTTCTGCAACATTATCATAAACTTATGAGTTGAACTACCCTCGAAACTACTTAATTTGATGTCGTGACCATGCGAATCTGGTGCTATGTAAACGGGGCCTTATACAGCATGTATAGTGCATGACTGCAAATAGAGGTCAAGTGAGAAAACTTCAGCATTGACCAGAATTTGTGAATATTGTGTTACTTGCTGCTTCTGAGGCTTTTGAACAGATCAATAGCTTGACATGATATCTTCAAATATCTCACACGATTTTTTAAAATGTTGATATAGTCTCTTGCTTTATTCTTACAACCACGAGTGCACTTCGCCAACGTTTTCTCTTTGTTCAAAAAACGGTTAATTCGCCCTGGGAGAAGATGGATAATAAAGAAAATATAGTCAAACAATAACATAAATCCATTTGGACAATTTTTCATAACTTACTGTTTGCATGCATACCCATTACGTTACGCACGCAATGAATTTCATTTGTCATGACCATCAGTAAACCTGGGTTTCACACATAAGGTAATCCATCGACGATGTTTTGGTGACTCTTAGCGATCATTGATCATGAGTAAAATTATAGTCCTGTAGAAAATCACTTTGTTTACATTGGCCACGGACATTCAATAGTTGGAGAACATCACCGATGAATTACGACACATGCAAACGAGGCTTATATATAATTAACATGTTCACTATATTATATCGCAGCTAGAGATTTGCTAGGCGGAGAACGAAATCATATAATGAATATTGATAGTTACATGTTGGGCTCCCATATTTACTGTAAGATTATGTTCACTATTTTGCTGAATGAGGCCTTGTTGACAAGGTACCGGATTCACATGGTAATGACCGCAAATTCAAATATTTTAAGACGACTTTAGAGTTTAAAACTACAACAGAATCTTACAGAATTGGACAAAGACTAAGTGTAAGAAGTATCAAAAGAAAATTCGACCGAAAATGGTAGAATTCGATGTTGGAACTTTGCAAATCCGGCACCGTGTGAACGAGGGGTAAAACTAACTTTAATCGTCCGTAGAAGGAGATTGCCGAGAAAGAGAGTCACATCAGTTTTTAATACCTACCTATCTTAGTTTCACCGACTTTTACATAATTTGTCTTTCTTTTTTCGAAGCGAGTTTTTTTTGGTGTTGAAGACTTTATCGTTGCCATGTTGTCTGCTACATCCCAAAAATGAACTTTGACGAACGTGTCTTTTGGATCAATGATTGCGATTCGAGCGACGAAGTTTTGTTTCGCTTTCAGTCGTTTCGAGTTGTCATTAACAAAAAGATGAACATGAACTCTGTCTGCTGAACTGCACAAGCGTTTGTCTGTGCTGGGTTTGGGAGTCGATTTCGCGACTTGACTACCTGAATATAAATCACAAGGCATCAGCGTCCTACCAATGAACCCTGAAGAAGCTATATGCTCTCTTAGGTGGAAATTTCGTTGATATAGTGGTGAAACCCAAAGAGTATATAAATTAAGTATCACTACATCAAATAAACTAAAATTTAAAAATTTCCAAAGCGCTATAATTGTCAAGTCTGAACGTGCTCATATGAAAATTCAATCCTCATCTGAGCAGACTCGAATCGTTTCTATAGACTCGAATCATACAACCCGCACCTTATGCTCATATGAACTACTCACTTGAACACGGTTTTGCACCGCTACAGCTTGGCTGATCATCACATCCATTTCGATTACAATTTATTCGAGAAAACTAAACATGGGAATGAAATGAGTCGAGAAAACTTAGACCAGACTGCTCTATTCCAGTTCTTTACCACGTTCTAATACATTTTTTATCGAACAGATGACAAGGTAACGACTTGTACTAACAATAAGTATGCTACCATATTTAATTTTTCTCCATATTCGTCGGCTACAATATAAGCTGTGACAAACAGCATGACATAGAAACTTGAGAAGACTATCCGTATTCCAAAAAAATAAAACATGGTGACTTTGGGAGTGATTATGTGGACTGGTCAAACCCACTGGGCCAAGTTTTGTCACGAATATATTTCCTGGGCATTAGAATTGTATTTGAATTAACCTTGGGGCAGACTCGAGCCTAGAACATTCTGAATGCTATTTCCAATCTTTATTTAACAAGCTTTGATGTGGCAATAACTAAGATGCATGCGAAAGAAACAAGTCATCCCCTATGTGGAGTATAGCAATCCAGAATTCTTTATTTCTTTTACATTGTTGATAAATATGCAGACAAAATGTTTCATATTTATTAATATTTCTTTTTGTTTGAATGAAGTATTCTATTTTACCTCGCATGTGCAGCGAACGCAACTGTTGGTATTATGACCAGGTATTTGTGGAGTCCATGAACTGTTGTGTCTGTAAATCTTTGAAAGAAACTTGCAGTCTGGATAGTTTAGAGCTGGAATATAAAATCGTTATACAAGATAAATCAAAATAACTAGCACACGGAGCAAAAGTATGACAAGTTATATTCCAAAGACCAAAGTCCTACACCAATTGAAACAATCAATTAGTTTCTATACTTTTATTAGCGTGCTTCACTTGGTCAACATTTCAATGGATTCGTACTCTCTCAAGAAACTTTTGAAATCTCAAGAAGCTTGGAAAACTACAAGCAATTAATTACATTCTTTTTGCTACGTTTTCTCATATTGTCATAATTACCTGTAGGTTTCTTTGCTGAAGCATTTTGAGGGAGAGTATGATTTACAATTGGGCCTATCAATTGTTTGTCTGCAAAGAGAAAAATATAGATGCGGGGTTAATATACGACAAACGCTGGCTTGCAGTAGCTGACTATATCAACAACAGAATTTTGCAGTCGTGTACAATAATCAGTGTACGGCATTACTCTATCAATGCAGGAGTGTCAAAAATTTGATGAACGCCGCGATGTTTATTGAAGTAAATACGACACTTGCATCAGAGCAAGGTTACCCTATGGTTACAAAGTACACTCTATGACAACAATACCTGGACACGACTGGCAACAATCCTTTCCATTCTTCCGAACAGGATTATCACACTCCAATTTTGGGCATGTCACTGTCTTACATGTTATTGCGGTGTTCTAGATTAAAATAGTGACAAATGAGAATACCTATGAGGTGGCAATTGTAAAAAAAGAAGAAACATACTTGACACACACATAGATCACAGTTCGGTTGTTGAAAAACTTTCATTTCTGCCGTGAGTGCCGCAGGATTCCACATGTCTTTGTCTTTGTAATAACGTCCTTGGTTATAACAAGAACCTAAATATACATGCTTGCACATCAGTTATATGAAGTTGAAAACTGCATGATCGTTCTTACTATCGTAATTCAGTGCCGTAGCTATAGCCAAGGAAATTGGTCATGGATTGCTAACTGAACGTCTTTGTCAATAGATCAGATAATATCGTATTGCTTCATGTTGACTTGTAGAAAACTTACTCCGGCGAAGCGGTTATTGCAAGCGAGATTGTTAACACCCACAAGCTAGGATGGGGAATACACGAGAAGGGTTCGCTACCTCGCACGTCGTGCTCATTTGCTTAAAGCTTGGCTCGATTCTTACGTCGTTTCGTTTGCTTATTAATTAACCCCTTTTCTTGTGGTGTATTTTCTACGAGACGACTTATAGCAAGTCTAATAATAATTACACAAATTTCAGCGTTGATATGACTGCTCGCCTAGAGTACCTGTGGTACTGTTATAATAAGAATTTATTAAGAAAATAAATTTCATAATGCTGGATACTTCACCTTGGACAGCAACGGCAGGCTTCGATTGAGATGTACCACCAACTGGTGTAAGAGGGAAACCTGCGAAAATTGCTTCATTAATGCTGTTCTGACTCGATTTTTATCTTTGTACAGAATGCATAATTATAATGCCATTATAGAAGACGTGCTTCAAAATGTATGATAGTATAGCATGTTTTTCGCTCTGTACATTAGGGAATGCTATACTAAAACAGCGATTCCTACTGCTTGTCGTTTACGTTGAACTACTGCGTGTGGCCGGTCGTTCGTACGCCGTTAGCGTAAACGGCGTATAAGTTCAAAATATAGATCATGTTTATATCTTCCTTGAATCAACGAAATTGAAAGTTTTTTAACTGAATACATTAATTATATATTTCCCCATAGTTTTACTAAATAATATTTGATTTTAAAAGCTTAGAAGATGTGTGGGAGTGTTTTTGAGTTCTGACCTTATCCGCCGTTTAAGCTAAACGGCGTACGAACAACCGGCTCCTGATCATGGGGGCCGGTTGTTCGTACCTTCTCCCATTCTTCTTCTAAGCTTTTAAAATCAAATCTTATTTAATAAAACTATGGGTAAATACATAATTTTTGTGTTCAGTTAAAAACCTTCAATTTCTATGGTCAAGGAAGATATAAATATGATCTACATTTCGAACTTATACGCCGTTTAGCTTAAACGGTGGATAAGTCAGAATTCAAAAACACACTCACACATTTTCTAAAACTTTCAATTCAAATCTTATGTAATTAAACTATAGGTAGATACATAATAACAGTATTCAGTCAAAAAACTTTCAATTTCGTTGTTCAAGGAATATATAAATATGATTTCTATTTTGAACTTATCCACCGTTTAAGCTAAACGTGCTTTGAACAACCGGCCCTGATCAAACACTAAAATTTCCTACGCAATAGTCCTTATTTTTGCCGCATGCCATTGTGTTAGGAGAAAGGTGGTTTATGCATGTAGTTAATAATATGGTTATGAAATATCATGTTCTTTTTGAGTAGGTGGTGTAATGTTTATCAATAGAACAGCTTTCTACTTATTTCTTTTACACTTATCATGTTTATTTCAAATTTGGTCAAAACTGAGGTTAAGAGAGCCTTGATGTAAGATATAGTAAGAGTTCATACCTCGGCATCGCCTACAACAAGAATCTTTTGCCGGAATAGTATGTACACATGATAACTTTGGGCAAATGCGAACAGTGCAAGAAGGTTGTCCATTCTGCAAATAAACAAAACTGCATGGTTCATTTTTCACATGCAGTGCGATACATCCTTTATATCATTATATTAGGTGATCATTCGACATAAAACGACGACCATCTTGTACGACTGTATGTTTAAGAGCAACGAAGTCTTTTTCTTATATGAAACCATCCTCAGTTAATACAACTGCCTTGCTATTTTGTACGCCCTCTTGTTTTTCTCCATGACAATACACTTTGTAATGAACTTATTGCGACATAGTTTGGCTCTGGCCATATTACTTCAACTGAAGAAATGAAAATACTAAAACAAACTAGATGCTGCATGCACACATACTTACATGACATGTACATTCAGCACAATTGTTATCTCCGCTATCCTTTCCTTTCATTGGTACATTCCAAACTTCTCCCTGTTGATAATGTTTTCCATCGTAATAACATTGTTTTTTACTCATGGCTACGCTTGGACCTGTATGTCGACATAAATACTCATTTAAAAATGATAGCCAAGCAGAAGTTTACTATGGCAAGCATATGCCAAATTTGCAGTTGCTTACTTCAAATCTTGTATATACTTTTCTATTGGAGATTTAAACAATTAATTAAATGGTTCTAAATGCAGTATAGCTGATATACTATAGAACTACATGTTCTATTATTCTTCAATGCTTCTCTTAATTTTTAGATATGCTTGGCAAGAAAAAATATGTGCGATATCTCTTTTCATTAATATTGAATGACTTACTTTGTATCCAAAAACGGTTGTTTAATATGTAGAGGTTTATTTTCGTACAGAATATCGACGACATGCATCATCAGAAGGAATGGGCCAGTGTGTGAATGCAGCTATGCAATGTTCAGAGTATCAATGACATAGTATTTAGACTCTTACCCGGGCAAATAGCACAACACTTTCCACTTGGAACTGTCTTTCCAGGACAAGATATTGATTTACATTTCACTCTCTCGCAGTGAACTAAACCAGTCTGATAAATAGACATATGTTGATATTTTTGTATTACTGAAATATACCGGGGTTGAGAAATAAAGTTCGCCTCACACCAGGTCACAACAGCTAGTGATATTTCAACTGTTTTCTAAATAACACTTTACAACGAGCAAACGTTAATCTGAAAGTAGGTTTCTTCTAATATAACGCCTATATTTATTAGTTCTCAAGAATCTAGTCTGATCTAATAAAAGGTGTGCACCTAACTTAAGACGGTTAGAACTTGGATATACACGTCGCAATTGCGTGCTTTCACTATGAAAAGCTCCATTTATCGAGAGTTTAATATCTAAACTCAGTTAAACTTGGTTTAGACGTTAAAATCCTGAGAAAGAAGGCGTTTTATTTTAAATTCAATGGATTAATTTTGACGAAAATGCGACGTCAAAGGCAGGCGTTTAAAATAATTGAGCACTGACTTGAAAACTAATGAAATGTAAATATTGTAACATATGATTTCAGCCTCTGTTTAGAATTTGATTGCAAACCTTCTTGCATCTGCAATTAATGCAGTAGTCGATCCCATTTGGCTGGAGATGAGGATTCCATTTATGTCCAACAGTAAAATTGTTCTTGCCAAATTTGCAATGCGTAGCACTAGCTGCTGGTCGAGATTTTCGTCGACTTTGTTTGGTGTATGAACCTATATGATGGATATTAAAATATGTTATGTTAGCACTTTTTCAGTTGCAGAAGGACAACCCACAATCCATTCCTTATCTTTACCAGCATTTATCCATTGCAGGCAGGGCATGCCTGGTGCTTGTACACCGTGAACAGGAAAAAATGAAACTGAGTCTGCGCAAAATATTCTAGCGTTTTATCAGAACGATTTTGTCAAGCAATTAGTACATAACAATTTCTATTCAGTTAAAAATATTTCATGTTACCAAAAATGCATAAATTCTAAAAATTTTATCAAATATCATGAATCTTCTATTTTATACATTTTTTTCATTTTCAATTCATTTTCAAGTTTTGAACATTATTTTGTCCTAGAAAAGCTGAAGATCGTGAAATTTTTCTTTGTGAATAGTGAGCAAGCACGGTTTGTTTGCGAATTGTTTCAAAAATCTGTAACGTAAAGAGCACAAGCTGAGGCTGGCTGAGGTTATGCATACGTGCGCGCATGTGACGTGTTCTTTTAATATAATTTTTACACAATGCCAGTAAGAGCCAGCTGTCTTAACGGAAACATTTTATCTGACCAGTGGGCCACTGTGTGCAACATCCACTGTACAGCATACTGACATTGATTGACTTTTGTCTTGGCTACAACAGCAATCAGAAAGCTTAAAATCCTATAATGTATAAATCTTGAATTCTATGTTATTGGCTTATAAATATAAACCAGCCTAATCAAATACAATATAGGTATAAGTATATTTATGACAGTGGATGAGTGCACAGTCACACGCCCATATCATGTTGACAACAAAAAACGCAAGCCAATTATTTGGTATCGCACGCAACTGCCTAATAGCCCCTACATCTTCTTCACTAGTCAAATCAAATATACTTTATTTCACGAGATTAACATCAAACAGTATTTTATGTAATTGCCAATCGAGGGAGAAAAATGCGAGGCGGGAAAAATGCCAAGCAGAAAAACGCGAAGCGGAAAACAACAGGTTATTAAAAAACAGAAAAAAATGGAGGTGTTTGGATCCAACTAAACTGCCCAACAATTAGCCAGTGCTTCGACACACCTGGACAGGATCATTAGTATATGTCTAGAAACAATTTAAATCGACCTCCTAATACTACTTATACACACGCGATAAAATGTCATGTCTACTAAGTACTAATGAAGCTAATTACACAAGCAGACAGATGGTACTACAGCGTTAAAGTGTAAATGTTTTTGGGATTCAGTTAAGCCATGAATCGCGTCTCAGTGGTAGTGGTTGGTTTCTCTTTGCAAAGTAATCATGTCTAGACTCAGCAGTGATTGTATTAATTTATGTATGGCCAAGAATATAACTTGCCAGTATTGTCTGCACCTTCCATGCACCTTCCATCAAAATCTACGAGGGAGGTGCTCACGTGATAGATTTACTACAGTATTAGCATTAATCTCGCCACAATATGTTTGGAGTAATCATAAAAGGAATTTAAAATTAACCACTATGTCAACCAAGATTCAATAATATCTCACTTGTTAAAGAAAAATTTACGATTTATTATTTACGATTTATTAGTCATACGTTTGCAATACAGTCACAATTCATGACAAAGAATTAAGTATTTCGTCATATCCAAAATTGCAGCGAAGGCCCTAGTACATGTCCCAGACTTTATTTATACAACGGAAATAAAAACACGAGAACTATTTCATTGTATGGTTATAACAAGTTCATATCATTCTCCGCATTCCGAAGACAAAGAAATGCTCAAGTAGCTAATTTTTGGGATTTCAACTAGTTTTATAAGGAACTCTCATCTCATGTTATCTTAAAAACAAACAATGGAACATGTATTTGAATTCCATAAGACCTATCACTCATGTATTTAGGCTTTTGTCCAACAACCTTGGCCAGCAGACTTCCTTAAAAATATAGGGATTGATACTCAAGCTACTACTCAATGCCAGGTTTACGACCAGTACAGATATAAGAGCAACGGTTCTCATTTATTGCATGAGAATGAAAAAATGAAACGTGGTTACGGGCCTAAAAGAGCCAATAAGGCTTCAAGTAAGTTCCTAGCCCATAAAATTAGAAATTAGAATTACAAAATAATTAATTCTTTTTGATGCATAGAAATAATTGATATCTATGTGTAGAAAGACTCCTGAGGTTCGAAATAGCCAAATTTCTCGCAAATTGAGTATTGTTAATATTGCGAGGCAGCCCCCCATATCGTGGGATACTAGTATATTTAGAAGAACACAATATGAACACTTAACAGTAAAGTGACACGAGTTATAGTTACTTCAGTTGTTATAAACTATAT
>JAODVQ020309165.1:0-12212 GCA_025400075.2 Phenganax stokvisi
TGTCGTCAAGGAAAATTGTCAAGGAAAAATTGTCCGTCTGTACGGGGCTTAAGAGATGGCTCTTACTGGATTTCTAGCTAGAAAAGTTTAGAAATGCTAGAACCATTCAACATGAATATTCTCTAATTAAATATTTCTCTTCTTATTGTAGTGTTCTGGTTGGTGTTTGTGACGATGGTTCAATATGGAGATGGGATCGTTCCCTATGAATCATGGGAAAACGGTTTCAACAGTTTTCTTTGATACTTTATCTTACATTGACTCGGCGTACAAACACCACGGTAACTTGACACTCACTTCGTAGCTTTAAAACTTGAGAATTGTCGGATTAGCAATGCCGCAAAATAGCTACAATTTCAGTTTGAACATTTCTCGCATGGCAGAACAATCGTTAAGATTTTTCACCCGATGCACATTCAAAAACTATACTAGGATTAATTCATTCACTACTAATAAGGTTTGAAGTTGTCGTGAGTGTTAAATAGAGAAGATAAATTGCTTGTTTATGTAAATATATCCTCAAGCAAACGCGAGCAGTTGTAAACTAGTTTTTATTATCAAAATGTAAACGAGGGAATAATTCGTGATCATCAAAACCCCCTACTGTTCAAATACACGAAACTTAAGAACGAACATGTATCATGTGCTTAGCCGACTGTTTGTGTATTCATACCTTTTTGGCGAAACAAACACACTCAAACAGTTGTTCCAGTAAAAGTCGCAGCCCACACATTAATATTCATTTGTCTGACGACGGTTGGTGAAATTATCCGCTTAAAATGCTGGGAGCAATTTGCCTGAAGTTTTTGTTCTTCATCGGAGCATTGCTGTCATTTGTTGATCCATGCACAGATGGCCTGACTGCTTGGAAATATTTTGAAGATGGAGAGATCCTATGGTTTGCTCTCTGCGTTGCGTTTATTGTACTACCAAGTGTGATATATCTCATATTCTGGCTGTTCATTCTTCCCTCAGATGAAGCTACCACTTCAGGGAAACTTGCTTCGAAGTTACGTTGCTGTGTAGCTACGTTATGTTGTCCATTCATTCCTTGCTGTGGTAAACTGTACGTGGCTTTCACTACAAAACAACATGAAGACCATCAATTGTATGTTGAAGTCTTCAATTGTCTCGAGGTCGGGATTCAATTGGCTCCGCAGTTCATATTACAATTCTACGCCGCCATGGTTCAGAATCCTGAAGTCAGCGTCATTCAAATTGTCTCCCTAACGCTTACATTTCTAAGAATTGGATGGTGTTATGCGAACATTAATGAAGATTGTACATTTAAAGTTTGTTTTGGTGGCTTAGTGAGCGTTGCTGTAAGAATCTTTGCTTATTCATTATTCGCAGTTGCTCTTGGTCCATGGGTTGTCTTGGTGATTGTCTTACATACGATATTGACTTGCGTAATACAGCGATCGCATAAAGTACGAGCCTTTGGTTATGTTTGCTTATCATGGTTGTCTTATACGCCACTTGGATCTGACAAGGAAAGTGAAGCCGAAAAATTGAAATGGACTTCAAGGACATTCATTCAGCCGATACTTCATGTTCTGGAGGATATAACGATGGCGTTATTTTACTATTTCTTCGTGGACTCGGGAAGGACATATCCACATCGATTGAAGATTATGTTAGGTCTTATTGGAGGTACTATATTTGGCTATATTGTTCTAAGATTGTCGCAATTTGCAAAATGTCAAGGAGAACCGGACACCACTAATGGCATTGAGGCTTATCAAGGACTGAACAAACGTGAAATACCTCCTCAATCGAATCGCGATGCTAAAGACAATATAGGCGGGGGATCGTCGAAGATTCCTTTTAATTGGCGACCATGGCGGAGCCCCCCGGCTCATGATGAGGAAACCACGGTTGGTGAACCTCAAAAGAATGAGAAGACGGGGGAAAAGGATGATGGGAAATCTGGTCGTTTTGAGAAGCCTTCAGAAAAGAAGTTTCGTGGAGAAAAAGGAGAGAGTAAAGCAGAAATGAAGGTCCACAAAGGTGCTAGCCGAAAGGAAGGAAGAGACGAAAGTTCTGGAGGATTCCTTGGATTCCGAAAAATACGAAACATGAAAATAAGACGAGATAAAAAGAGAGAGGAAAATATATCATGAAAGATTGAACCTTGGCTGAGTAACATGATGAATGACGTTCGTTTAATGATATGTATTTAGTGACATTCCCTATACAAATCTAATTTTTACAACAACGTATATTTTGAAGAAAATAATTACAAATCTCTGGTATCATCCTCCATTTTTGCATGTACGTCCAAGCGCCGTTCTGTTGCGAACAAGCCCTCTAGGAGAGTGATTATTTCATGCTACACCCAATATGGTGCAATCTACTGTTATATCAGTCTCTTGCTACAAGAGTAGTTCATGTCAAACGCACACCTAATATTTGGCAAGATAATACTCATATATTGCTGCAGACTCAAGCATCTGTTATGTATGCTGTATTGTAAAACGACTCAAAACGTTCTCTTGCGACTCTGGGTTCATCTACGTGGATGTGTACGAACTTGGCCCGTAGTGGCGACGGAAATGGCCGAAGATCAAACTCGTTCGCGGAGATGAATAGCGGATTTGTCTTGTCATGATTAACTACTGTCTTTGGTTGTCCCTGATTACTGCTTGATGTACTCTTCTGTTCATCATCGTCGTCGTTATCCCTGCTGTAACACAAGATAAGGACACTTGCAAACACCAAGAGGAGAAGAAGAAATCCCGCCACGAATCCAACGATTGTGATTGGCTCTTCATACCACTCCGTTCCAGTTTCCCCACCTAAGAAAAGTAAAATCATTGCTCATAGACGGATTATTCAAGTTTCCTTTGTTACTAGGATGACAAAGAGCATGCAACTTTGTGCAGGGCATGATCTTTCAATGATTTTAAAGTAACAAACTCTCTGATTGTTTATATCTGTGGAGTGTTTAGGACTTCTTTATAATCTTTGTGAGACTAATGCTATAAGTAGAGAAACTAGGGTTTCGAATTTCGTTTTGTTTCAGAAGAAAACTATTGAGGTCACTGAAGCAAAACTGAAAGCTATAAAAAGCAGCTGTTTCTTGTAAGATCTTTGTAAGATTTTATACATCATCTTCCCACGTATATCAATGAACATCAGTGATGTCAAAAACTTTCAATCGGCGTTCATTGAGTCATAAGTGCAAGAAGTGCTTCATCTTGTCTTAAATAGTCTTTTTGCGAAATTCATTAAACTATTTGAATGCAAATTGTGTAAGATAATGCAATACATGACGACAACGTGGAGACTGTATTTCAATCATAAACAAAATGTGATCTTGTACAGTTGATATGAACGGGAGACAGCAGCCATATTTAAGCGTGAAGCATTTTAAAATTGTAAGCTTCCCGTGTATTATTGTTTTGTGAGACATATATAGATACTTGTCGTGTGACGTAACGAAAGCAAATAGACACTTTACAATATTACACCTGCGTATATCTTCACTTCATAATCCAGCACCAAAACTTTAGGCTAAAACTCTAAGATGTTCCACATGCATATAACCCTACCATTGCTTGATAATCAAGGATTATTAGGAACATTTTCGTCTTTCAAAAAGACATAATCAACGTCATGTCAGTGGCGAAACTTGTTTGAAGATATGAATTAGTTTAATATGCAATATATCTTTTCTTTTCGTAGACTTACTTGTATCTGACATATCTCAAAGACTCTTTCAGTCCATTCAATTGTATATATTTGAAAATCCTGCCCTATTTTCTAGTGATAGGCTCACCTTGCCTGAACCTTGATTCAGAGCGAGATCTTTTCAAATGCAAATACACGAAAATGATTTGAATTTTCATTTCAGTTTGATCGACCGGCACGACAGCCTCCCGCTTTGCAAGACAATTATAATTTTCCACAGGAACAACAAATGATAGTTAAGCATAGAAACCGCAGTGCTTCGGTGTCCTTATAATAAGATGTTTGCAGTTTCTTATAAAGTGGACAATACATTGGTTAAGACATACATTGTTTTCAACGAAACTTTTATAATAGGGTAACTGGCTGCTTAAAATACCGTGAGTGTAGGCAAAAGTATCAAATACATGTAGCAGTTTGTAAGTGAATGAACTAAGAGAAGGACAAATTGTGTACGAGCTGATCACTGTCGCGTGATTATTAAGTCCCTGAAATATCCAGGTGTAAAGCAGTGGAGCAGGCTTTTCAGCTTCCCATATGGAATGTGCATGATTTGGACATGATGAATTTCTTTTTGGTAATGTGTATATTGACATTGTCAGTCACAGCCAAGGGAGTTAAACATTCAAAAGTGTTAATTCTTGGTGCAGGCATGTCTGGCATCACAGCTGCAAAGACCCTGAGTGATAATGGAATTGAAGATTTTAGAATACTTGAAGGTGCTCCTAATATCGGTGGGCGTATGCGCAAAGCAGAATTTGCAGGTACCATCATTGAACTTGGTGCTAATTGGGTGCAAGGCACCAAGGGGAACCCAATTTGGGACCTAGCATTGCAATATGACCTTAGTGGCAGCTACACTGTGCCTTATCCTTTACCTGGGTATTACATTGTGCGAGATGAATTTGGACGAAATGTTACAGAGGAAGATAACCTGGCTGGAATGCAAAGAGCTGCCATGAAAATTGATGCACTTGTTGAAGAACGACAGAAACTGGGAATGGAGGACCTTGATGCTCGGACTGGGTTGCGTCTTGTTGGCTGGCAGGCTCAAAATCCAACTCAATCTTCAGTGGAGTATTTCTACTATGACTTTGATGCAGCTGTTCGACCACACTATATCTCATTAGGTATTAAACATTTGACAAATGGTACTATTGACTCTAAAGGTGGTGCTCAGTATTTTGTTTTCGACAAGAGGGGATATGCTTATCTGGTTGAAGAATTAGCAAATAGCTTTCTTACTCCTGAAGATGAGAGACTACATTTGAACACAATTGTTGATCATATTATATGGAACACAGACAGTGTAGTGGTCACCACTAAAGCAGGCAAACTTTATTCTGCGGATTATCTGCTGGTGACTTTCAG
Organism: Phenganax stokvisi; assembly: GCA_025400075.2. Taxonomy (NCBI): domain Eukaryota; kingdom Metazoa; phylum Cnidaria; class Anthozoa; order Malacalcyonacea; family Clavulariidae; genus Phenganax; species Phenganax stokvisi. The sequence goes on from JAODVQ020309165.1 coordinate 5,062, forward strand.
TATTGGAGTTTTAAAGAGTAATGCCGTTCATTTTTCTCCCAGTTTACCATCAGAAATTCTTGAGCCTATTTACAAGATTGAAATGGCAAATTACATCAAGATATTCCTAAAGTTTCCAACCAAATTTTGGGACAGTATTCAGTATATTCTATATGCAAGTGAAAGACGTGGTTATTATCCTGTATGGCAAGATCTTGAGACCGATGCAGGGTTGCATGATACTGGATTGAACATTCTGGTGGTCACAGTAACTGGAGAAGAAGCAACAAGAGTCCAATACCAAACCAACGAAGAAACGCAAGCAGAGATAATGACAATGTTACGTAATGTTTACGGGAAAAATATCCCTGATCCTATTGCATTTTATTATCCAAGATGGCTGCATGATGAATTGTTTTATGGTTGTTATTCAAACATGCCTCTTGGTATGTCTCACAAGGATTTCATAGCGCTACAGTCGAATGTATCGAGAATATATTTCGCTGGTGAGGCAACTAATGAGTTGTACAATGGATATGTTCATGGTGCGTATTTTAGTGGCCTTAACAGGGCTAAAAAAATGATACAGGATATTGAATCCAATGAGATTTAGGAAAATATGTGCAAACAATAATCTATTGGGGAATCCTAATGTAAAATTAGTAAATCTTAATCCTAGATCATGATTCCTAATCCTATTACTGTAATCCTGGATTTATAATCCAAAAATAGATCTAATCTTCCAAACAAATATGGCGGTCTTGCTTGTACATGTTCACTTGAAACTGTGCGATGTTTTCTGTTAGAATTGTAGACGCTGATTTCTACGTGACGAAACCTACAGCAGAATTAGATATCTTGTATTCAAACTTTCGTGAAACAACAGTTAGTCGTGTGCCAATTTTACGTATTTTTGGCTCGACTCCCCGAGGTCAGAAAACATGTCTGCATGTTCATCAAGTGTTGCCTTATATGTTTGTTCCTTATGACGGCACAGAGCCGAGAGAAAAATATCTGAAACAGTTTGCAACCAGTATTGATTTTGCTGTGCAAGTTTCACTAGGAAAAGCTACTACAGGAACGCATCATGTGTACAGTGCAGAGATTGTCAAACGAATGTAAGTAAGAATGAATGTAGCAAACATTGTAACAAATTTTGTAACACTTTAGCAACGTTTTGTCACAAGGTGTAATTTGCAAGTAATAAAGACTGTAATGTAACATGTAACAATATCAACAATACAGAAATGTTGCAACAAAATGTAGCAATTTATGTTGTAGACCATTTTATGGCTACCATGAAGATGAACAGGAGTTTATCAAGATCCAGTTTTATAATCCAAGAACTGTTGCTAAGTATAAATCATTTCTGGTTTGGAAAAATCCACTATGTTTTGCTAACAGTTCAAATCATTTAAGGGTTGTTGATTTGCTTCAAAATGGTGCCATTCTCAACAAGATTTTCCAACCGCATGAGTCGCACATCCCATATATTCTACAGGTTATACAATTTTATTGTATCGCAAATTTTTTTGTGGAAAATGTGTAATTTTCTTTCTTATTTTCTTCAGTTTCTTATTGACTTCAACTTGTATGGAATGAATCTACTTCATGCAAGAACAGTCCAGTTTAGAGGTTGTATGAGAGGTCAGTGAGTGTATTAGGGTAATATCCATGTACCTGTCCCTTCTGTGACCTGGTTTTATTTTGATATGTTTTTAGGGAGCTCTGTCTGTGAGTCTAGGTCACCATCTGTCTATTCATGCAGTCCTTGTGATGGTTCATTTCATGCAAACATCTCGATGCAACATTGGAACGAAGATACCATCCCTAGGTAATTAAGATATCTGGCTGGGTGATATTTCAGCCCTGCCAGTAAAATGAAACCTAGAGTAATGTAAATGTTTTTTTGTTCTTTTAGTCATCTTTGCCTTGCTGGTGATGTTGTGAAAACCAGTTGTTGTGAGCTTGAAGTTGATGTGGTAGCTGAGGACATTTTAAATCAACTGGAAATTGGAAGTTGGTTAACAAAGGGTTTTGTTATTCAGTAAAAAGGGTAATAAGGTTTCTTAAGTTAGTGTTTGTGTTTGTTTCAGCAAGTATTGGTCGTAACCCTGGCATTGTGGCAATGTGGGAGGATGAGAAACAACGAAGAAGAGATCAGGGACAATCTTCACAGATATTCATTCCTGTTTCTCAAGGTGAACCTGATCCAAATACGTCATGGACTGCTTTTTAAACAGTCATGCTGCAACAAATGGTTCTTAAATTTTAGATAGAGGAGAAATGCAACTGCTTGACTCTGAGAAAGACTTTCAGGCAAGAATTAGAGAAATTATCGTGGAACGTATTCAACTCATGTAAGTGATGTTGAGACAAAACCGTTCTCTGAAACATTAGGCTATTTTACTGTATGTATCTATCAATTTGACAGTCAAAATCAACTTGAAACCTTGGAAAAATCTGTTTCTCCTGAAGAATTCCAGGAACTGTCCCAAAGCATTTTATTGTACAGAAAGGCGGAACCAGCATCGAGTCAAACTATTTTGAGTCAAGGTAAGTTTATCTGTTTATTTTATTAATCTTTGATCTGATATAATGAAACTTTACAGCTGTTCCTTCCTTGTGACTTTGATGTATTTTTTTGGATGATAATGAAAGTTTATTTTATTTCAGATGTGGATGAAAACATTCCTGTTGTTGATGAATCAGCAATTGAAGATGTTGTTCAAGGAAGTCAGTCACACTCGCTCTGTAAGACTTCTTTCTCAATTTATCATGGACAAACTCTGCATTTCCCAGATCTGATCCTAATTTGTTTGTAGCTGGTGAAGTGGATGAAGAGTTGGTGGAAGCACTTTTAAGTTTGGCTAAAGATCCAAACGAACATTCACCTCAAGAATGCAGTCCTGCAGCAAACACTTTACAGGGTACAGTGATGGAGACTAAAGTGTTGAAACTTTCTCTCTTCAATATATGTAAATAATTTTGTCAAGTATCTGCTAAGTCATATTAACTTTGCATTCTTTTGCTTCTTCCTTTAGTGGCTGGTTCAGAAGACAAAGAATTAGACAGCAATTCTGAAGATGAAGAATCAATAATCATGTCTCAACCTGTTTGGAATGATGAGGAGCTGATTGGAGATCTACTTGAGAGGTGAGGGGAATGTAACATTGTTTAGCTATCTTAAGTACTAGTCTCCATAGTTGATATCGTTACTATGTATTATTTTGCAACACGAACGCGTTTTCTATGCTCTACTTCTATTTTTTAAAGTGCTGATGATGATGAGGAAGGGGGTTGGAAACCGCTTCATATTCCTCAGTTTGACGGACCGGCTGACGATGACGATTTAGCGAAACAAACATCTAAAGATACTCGAGACAAGGACGATTTTAGCTCAAAGAAAAAACCAAGATTTCAAGCTACGAACAAAAATGTTTCAAAGACAAAACGTCATCCAACAACAAGACGAAGAAAGCCTTCGTCTGCGCTACTCGATGTGCAAGGTGGAAAGTCCAGGGAAAGAAGTCGGAAAAGTTCAATGGATCATGCCAAAGAGGATATGGATCTTGGATTTGGAAGAGACAACGAAACTTTCCCGAGTAGTTTAGAAACTTTTCATCAATCTGCAAAACAAACTGAGAAGAGACGTAACAAGGAAGATAAATTTAGTGTTACCAAAAGCACGATGAAGCCTTGTACTGGTAAACAAAGCAAGAAATTTTCTACGAAAGCAACGTCAAGTAATACCTCTATTTGTGGTGTCTGGGAGAAATTTAAAGATTATGAAGAGTCTAGTGGATCACAGACATCAGATTTTGAACTTCATTTGAGTCAAAGTTCCAGTGATGAAGATTTTATATCCAAAAAAAAAGTTTTTGGAATTTCTGAGGGTCCTTGGAAACGCGAAAGTTTCTACGTGGCTAAACATGACCCTTTAAAGCGCGATACTGAACAAGATGTTGATAAAGACTACACAAAGAGGAATAGTAAAGTAATGGACGCACAACGAAGAAAGAATGTTTCTCTTAGAAGTCCAGGTGCTTCTCCGAAACGTAATTTGAGTTCTGGAAATGAAAGTAAGAAAAATGAACGAAATCTACGAAGACTTTCATCACGTTCTTTCGGAGATAAAGCTTCCATTTCTAGGACAAGTCAGGATAAAAACTCTGATAGAAATTCTGAGAAATTTTCTGAGAATAATGTTGAGTCTCGGAAACGAAAAAGATCAAAGAAAGCCACGTGTTTAGAATTCACTAGCGACGTGAGGAACGACATGCATTCGAATATTTCCGAAATTCGTGCTCCTTGCGTTAGTCCCAGTGATCTAACTGATCAGAAAGAAAAACAGAAATTACCCAGAAACTCAGAATGTGTTGCGAAAATTAGAAAAGAACGTGAAGGTCCAGGAAAAAGGATATTACTTGATGCTTGCATTAAACTGGAGAAAATTTCTGTGAGAAAAAGCAACCTTGTTGAGACAGCGAAGACTGATTTTGTATCTCACGATCGGGACGATTCTGGTGATCGCTGCGACTCACTATATCAAATGGCGATGTTATCTCCAAAGAGTGTCGTAAGTGATGTGGAGTCATCGCAAGAATCTCCGCCATTGCCATGTTCACCTTCCAAAGATGAGCGAAGTTTTGATGATTTGAATCACCTTAGTGACAAGAAGAATTCTCCAGAAACAAGAAAAAATCTTATAAGATCGCTGACTGATTCATCTCTGGATTATCATAAAGATTTTCCAGTGGTATTTATTGATGAAAACGAAATCAAGAGCGTGAAAGAAATGGTAAAAGATTTTGCAAGTGCTCCTGTATTTGATGATAAACCTGAAGATATGAACCATGATTCTGAAAAGTTGGAAAATGTTGATGAAAAGTTTTATGTTGAACCTGAAAACTTGGACCCTGTGGTTTTTGGTTCGGAAAACTTGAACTTGAGTTCTGAAACTTTGGACCATATATCGGAAAACTTGGATCGTCCTGAACAGTTGGATCTTATTTCTGAAAAGCTGTACCTTGGTTCTGAAAAATTAGGCCAATCGAAGATCTGGCGGCCATCTACAGAAGCACCATCACCAGCATATATTTTAGAAACTCGTCATGTGTATGGTCTGCCTCATGAAAGGCATAAGAAAGCATTCTGCAGTGAACCGAAAGATCTCCCCGCGACAGCCAGGTTTGAAAGAATCAATTCTGTTACTCATGAACATAGTCTGCCCTTGGTTTTCAACCCTTTCATTTTTCTCTAGAGTTGTCGGAGGTCGGCGTCTTCAAGTAGCTTCAGGAGCAGTAAGTTTGGCTTCATAATACCATTTTGCTTGGTTTGTACTTTCTATAATATATAGTGACTTGTGAATAGTTTGACATGCTTCTTCAATTAGGAAGTGAGATTTCATTTAGCAAAAGACTTTAAATGGTGGTTGTAACGTTCATGTAATAACAACTAAATCTGAGTTTTTTTTTTTCTTTTTCAGATTGATGAATTAGCTGAGTTTGACTTGGCTGGAGATTTTGTAACTTTGCAAGAGCTACGTGCAATCACTACTAATCACGTGGATAATAGTTTTGTACGAGACTGTCTGCGAACTTTGGGTACATTTGATGATAATGATACTGGATATATAGGGATACCTAAGGAACTGAAGCTGGCGTTAATTGGAGAACAAGATGTGGTCATCACTCCTGTTTGTCCTCCTCCGTCACTTAAGGATGTCCAGGATTGGATGAAGAAAGCCGGTAACCAGTGTAGGTCGGAGTGTCGACCACTAGAAGGAAAGGAACAGAATTGTGACAAAGCAGACAATGTAAAGACTCTTGATACTTCTTCAAGATATGATGATAATTCTGACACTCAAGTTTCCAGTGAATCAACAGATCATATTTCGTCTCCGAAATATCCGGATTCAAAAGGTTCCCAATCGACTTATTCTCCGAACACTTCACGCGACATTGCGATTGGTCCACAGCATAGTACTCCAGTTGCTAGCCCAGGAGTGAAATCTCGAAAACTCTCGCAAGACACTTCTAAGGAAAGTGAGGGGACAGGAGGACGTTTCAAAGAAGGAATGAAAGTTTCCAGTCAAGAGAATAAGATCAATAGTTTGCGACGAAATATACTCAACAGTCAAGTCAAAGTAAGTTTGATCATCATCATCAAGTGTTGTTTGCACCAAGCACCGAAATTCTTGTGTCTTCCTCTGTGGTAGCAATGAATTATAATATCTTTCTTCCTCCACTCAGGAGCGAAATTCCCAAGACAAGCCATCTTCGTCAGAAGCTTCATACGTCGAAGGACCGACTCGGGACAATAGTTTTGGTTTCAAAATTTCACAACCTAATATCCAAGTGGCGAAATCTGTTCGTCAGGTATCTGAGCTGAACAAATTTTCTTTTGAGCAGTTTTTTTTACCTGACGAAAATCATTATTGTGTTTTAGATTCAATATCTGACCTTACTGAGTTTGGAACTTCACGTGCGTACGAGAAAGAGTCTGCGACCTGACCCCGAGTTTGACGCGATCTGTGCGATATTTTACCACATTGAACATGAGAGTGAAGAACAAGGCAAGCAGTACTTGACTGGAGTGATTGTTGCTCAGAATGAAGTGAACAAATTGAGGAAATCTGATGATGAAGGATTATCCAGAACAACCTCGGTAAAAGAAGATGGGACTGCTAGAGAAGAGAAATTTGTGGCGGGATTTTCCAACGAGGTCGATTTAATTCTTCAGAATGAAGAGACAGATGTCCTTAATTATTTTATAAGACTTGTCCAGAAATGGGACCCTGACATCTTGCTTGGTTTTGAAGTTCAAATGCTCTCCTGGGGGTATTTGATACAGCGGGCAACTACTCTTGGGATTGATCTTGCGTCACAGTTGTCTCGTGTCCAGGACCCTACTGGCACAGCGCGGTTTGATGCGGAGAAGGACCAATGGGGAGCGAGCCATACATCAGAGATCTCAATCACTGGCAGAATTGTGCTGAATGTTTGGAGACTCATGAGACACGAGGTAACCGACTATTTTCATGTTCGTGTGTATGATAGAGTCACTTAATATTGTACTATCACTAAGGGGCTGTTTACATGAGCCGGGCTAGCCTGGCTAACCGGGCTGAGTTTTGTCACGAAAATATTTCCTGGCTATTAACCGAGTAT
>JAODVQ020309274.1:0-31630 GCA_025400075.2 Phenganax stokvisi
TTTCAAATTTAAAAGTTCATGTTTTTTCGCTGTAATAGAATTTAATACAACAATCGAATAAAAACGTGTTGGGAGGACCCCACAAGAAATTTTAAACTGAACATGCAGAAATACATTTAGTAACCTTCGCTTTACATGATTAAGGCACAATGAAATTGCCCCTCAATATGGTAAGTGTTTCCCTGCCTCCCTGACTACTATGCTATTTCATAAGTGTGCGTGGTTCTAGATTCTGGATGTTTTTTCAATGAGATTATAAATTACCGAAGTCGTTGCAATTTCCTTTCATCTTTGTATCTTTCCTTGTAAAACCCATTCCTAGCATTCTTCCCTCAAAAACGATTATTTCCTTGTGGCTTGCCACTGACACAAACGTCTATTGACAAATGATACCATTTAACGACTCGGGTTTTTATACAATTTAACAACTCGGATTTCGGATGATACTAACATGCTTCCGTACAGGCTCTTCTTAAGCAGCAAGCTACGAAATACTGCCTTTTCGTTTTTCTTGAAAAAAGCAACCGCCTCAGATTATGGATGTCGAAATTATCACAGCAATGTAATTCTAGCAAAATAGGTATTGGTACGCATTGCATTTTGTGTGGTAAGGGTAATTTGCTACAGTGTGTAACGGAGTAATTCAACAGTGAATACACCATTACACTTTCGCTTTCTGAGCAATTTACATCAAAATCCTCCGAGGATGTACTTCAATACTTTACTTAAGAAAAAAGAGCCATGCACAAAGGTGGCAAACGGTCTCTGAACAATTTCCCAAGAGCCTTCTACACTCAGTTAAGGCTAGTTTCCACTCGGGAAAATTCTCCTCAGGATTGGAACGGACAGGACACTTCCTTTGTGTTAAAGTTATTAGTTCAGGTTGAGGGACCCTGATTGAGACAAAGAAAACTTTCCTATCCGTTCCGATCCTGAAGAGAATTTTCCTGAGTGGAAACTAGCCTTAAGCAGAAGAAGCACCTGAAACGTCTGCTGAAATGTTATTCTCAAGGTGGCATATTTTTGGTGGTCGCCGAGTATTCTCGTCAAATTGAAGACATTTTTCATAAATACTTTGTTCATTATCGAAAGCAATCACAATGGTTGAAACGTTGTTTAATGCAATATTTAAGTTCGTTATCACTACCAAATACTTGTGCTGTTATTTAAAAATAGTTTTTAATTGACTGTAAGTTGATTTACAATATTTCAATATAACACGATCGCAATAAGTGACTATTTGCCATGCAGCTCTTAAGAAAACAGCGTTCTAAATAAATATCATGGACACGGTCGGTGGCTTTACACCTTATCGTATTCCTCTTCATAACAAGACACAAGACCATGGTCCTGCTAATTCACGGCTGTCTATGCATATTTGTACGAAAATTCACAAATATTGCTTTCCGAAGTTTTCGTCATCTGGCCTTGCATAAAGACTGCGCCAAGCAAAAACAAAATTCCGACTTGTTCAAAAAACAAAAACAGGTCGGAATTTTGTCATTGCCAAGTACAAAACCAATTCAGCAGACAGGGAAGTCTTTACCTTTAAAGTCAAACAAACAAGACAACAATATTTGTAAAAAGTGACCGACAGTTGCAATTTTCTTAAGAAGCACTTACCAATCAATACACGATTATACGAACGCATAATCTCATTTTGAAGTAACAACGATGTCAAAACACTGACCTGAACAGTTGAAGGCAAGTTTCCTCTCGGATATAACGATGGACAACGAAGCTTATCTTTGTCGCGAGTCGAACCTAACGTCATGTAACTTTCTTGTGGATAATTTTCCTGAGTGGAACCCAGTCGCCAGTACTTACCTCGAAAAAGATTCCACAACGAAACCTAAAAGCAATACTCTAATCACTTCATACGACTATTTTCAACATCTTTCCCCACAAAGTCGAATAAGGCTGAAAATATTATTTCTGAAATTGACCAAGATAAGCGACCTTCTCAAACGAAAAAAATCTCATGATTTCACGAAATTTCATTCTTGTTCGATTTCTTTTCTTGCTTGCAAAAGCCGGTTCGAAAGAAACTCTTCGTTTTACATTTCGTCACTTTTTTCTCAGAAACATGAGGGTTTCTTCTTTACTTAGGAGATTTTCTTTGGCCGACATTCTTGAAAATCTTCAGTAATTCTTCAAAATCTTCTATTTATTTTCTACCCTCTTCATTCTTCAAATTTCATGCTTTCAGTGCCTGTGATTAACAGGGAAGAAAGTTAACACCAAAAACTTTCCCTTGCAGTTTTGCGATATTGAATAAATGTATTTTGTAATGAATAGTCGGCAAGATTTGGGCATTAATTCAAAACTCATTCCAAATGAAGATGAAAACTCTAAAAACAACTTTGAAAAGTCAGATTAAGCAACAACAGAATTATACAATACACAACCATAATACCTTGTAATGAACGGAAAAACTACACAATCAACTTGCCTAAATTTATGCAAAACATATTTGGAACAATATAGGTAAAGCATGCACTGGTTTCCCAGCACATGACAGTACTCAATACATACATGTCCTAAGATCATATTAAAGAGAATAGCTGACAAGATATTAAGTATATTACACTTTAGAAATTGTAAAACAAAAATGTAAGAGAGACATTACTTAGCAGGAATGCTAACAAACTTAAGCTATATCGACTACAATAATGCAGAATCTATAGTACAATGATAAACAAATTTATGCATAAAAGCTAATGCAAAAAAGCTTTACCATAAAGTTTGTCCTGGTGACATTAAAATCAGTTTGAATGAGTTATACTTGTAAACAGGAATGATTTCTCAGTAGCGACCTGGAAGAATGCAACAATTCAATGAAAACTAGTCAACTGGAAACTTTGAGTCTACCAATCATAAATCAACATATGAAATATAAATTGAACATTAAGAAATTACGTGGAGATCTAGAACGTGATCGACTGTAGTAATCTCTACTTTCATAGCGGTCTCTTCCACGATCATAATCCCTTCCACCAGAATACCTGCGGTCATCACCCCGACTATTGCGATGCCTGAGAATTGTAAATGATAATAGTAAAGAGCATTGTATTTTGTTTAATAATTTAATGAGAGTAAATATATTGCATGATGTACAAAGGCAATGTTCAACATTGAAAAAAATATTATGATAAAGTTACAGGTTAGTTTTGAACTTCACTGATTGCAAATTTTAAGCAATTGGCCAAGCAAGAAAAAAAATAACAGGCCTAAGTTAATGATATGAAGAACACAAAAATTATGAGGCGGTAAAGCTTACTGTGATGGTTTCCCCATGTACACTCCTGGAGTTGGTGTGTGCGCTCTCTGTGTGATGGAGTAGTCAACCCGAATACGACGACCATCCAATTCCAGTCCACTTGTTTCTTCTTTCACCTAGCAAAATTACAATTTCACGCAGTTAGTTAATCACTAAGATTTGTCATGTTAGGACAGATTATAAGAAGTAGGGTGCAAGAGGATAGTGTATGGTCTACTGAACAAACAACTACTATTTGCAATGGCAATGCTGTACATTGTTTTGGGTTAAAAATGGAGTTGTTGTTGAATAGACTAACTTTTTCAGCTTCATCCTCATCAGGAAAATAAGCAAATGCGAATCCTCTAGACCTTCCAGACTGAAAAATATAACAAAAATTAAGTACCGAAAGACCATTGAGTGATTTTCTCACATGGTAAACTGACCTGATGATCATAAACCAACTGACAGGAGCTGACTGTTCCATACTTTTCAAGAAAATCTTTCAGATCTCTCTCAGTTGTGTACAAACTTAATCCAAATATTCCCAAGCAATTCGACTTTGGTGGGTCTTCCTACAGGTTGTTCAAACCCATATGAAAATTAAAAAGTAGTTGAAAACCTGGATGCAACCATGGTAAAATCAATAGCTTGTGTATCTGGTACAAATTATTGTAATATACGATAGTTACCCTGCTTCCATAATGCCGTCTACGTCTGTCTCTTGGATATGGCGGAGATCTGTCAAATTTGAAATAAATATTAATCAGTACCCTTCCTCATTCTTTGCTTCAGCTCTCCATTTCATTCATCTTTCGAAATGATTAGAACTGACCTTCTTCGTGCGTAGTTGGGACTTCTAGATCTTGATCGGGAATATCTTTTTCGTGAGTGTCTAGAATGAGAACCAGATCTAGATCTTCGTGGTGAACGAGATCTTCGAGGAGACCGAGAACGTGATTTTGATTGGCTGTACGAACGTGATCTGTTTGAAAAATGAGAAAAAACAAAGGTAAGACAGAACTTTCATCCAAGCTTATTCATCTGACTTACATATTTTACTCAGCCTAAAATCAGACAATTTTGTTTGCCTGGACAAAAATACTGCCGATTAATGGGTAGACTGGAGACAATTCTATTGACTGACCTTGACCGTGATCTTGACTTGCTATAAGATCTTGCTCTGGGAGAACGCGATCTAGACTTGGATGCTGATCTATCTTTTCTGCCATTTCTATCAGGAGATTTCTAAGAAACGATTATTATTTACATTTATCATTCAAGTATCTGTGGGGGGTAATTTTGCTAACTAGCAAGTCACACGTTATGGCAACGCTCCTATCCCCAGTCTCAAAATCCCCACACATAGAGTTTAAAGACTAGATATGTTGAAAATTCAACGTTTTTTAACAGGTATTGTAGAAAACTTCTATGAATAAGCCTCTACAACAAAACATGCGCACTTGTTTAAGTCAAATGAAGAAAATTCGTAAAATATAGCGCTAGGTTTTCGAAAGAAATCCGGAACAGCCCAATTGGCGGCATTTTTAGCGTCACGACACAGCAGCCATAACGCAATAAATACAGCTTTGTCAACGAAATATTTTAACTTACTCGATCTTCCGAACCTGATCTATCCCCTCTGTCGCTCATGATCAGCAAATGCGATGAATGCTTTTTAAAAAATAGTGAAAATTTGAAGCAAAATCGACGAAAACCTACTACTGCTTCTTCCACGAGGGCACACAATTTATCACGGTACCCACAATACTTTGCAACATGAATAAGAACCGTACTCAGACCTCCACATAAAAAAACCGCGTACTTCTCTAAAAATCTAGCAACGTGATTGGTTTGCTTCGCGGAGAAAGCTATATCTATTGCTAGCCAATCAGTTTGGTAGATTTATTCTCCGCGTGGAAAACTGGCTTCAGAGCAAAATTTTACGTACAATCAACTTTTTCTGCCATGTCTATTGTTATTGTACACATTCAATTGGTTTAAAAATATGAAGCATGCATCTTACTTGAGCAAACTTTTTGATTAGCTGACCAGAGTGGCAAAAGAATATCACAAGAATCCACAACATTGAAATTTGAAAACTATTACCTGTCAATACTTACCAACTTTTTGTGAAAGCAAAGCACAAAACTTAAGGAAATGAAGTAATTCAGTATAATTTGAAAAATTACATAAGAGCTACTCCACCCTACCAAAAAAGGCTATCTACATGTTGGAAATTAAGATAAACTATTTACTGGAATTGAAGATAACTATTCACTAGTAGGCATTGCTGGGTCAAATTCTTCCAGTAATCGAAAATGATTGGATAGTGAAGGTGGTAGGTCATCAAAGTAAACATGACATTTAATATCAGCACCACGTGATTTCAAAATATCGACAAATCGAGATTGCTCCTCTCCAATCCACGTGCGGGATTTGTCCCGGATTTGATAAGGAGTAAGATGTGCTCGAATGTGAGGGACTATTTCACTTAAAGACCATAATAATTGCTCGTCTGTCACCCAAGCATTTGATTGGCCGCAGTGGCCAGCGTCCAGCCAATGAATAGCGCTAAAACGGCAAATGAAGTCGAATAAATTGGATTTCTCAGACGTAACGATGTCATGGATCTCGTAGACAATCTGGTTAAGAACGACGCATCCATGACTAAAGCCCACCAAGATGATGGGAAATTCTTGTGTTGTATCTTTTTCATCATTCTGTAAATCTAGAACTAGAACGCAAATGAAATATTTCAGTATACAGTATAGGTCGGGGTAGACTGAGTCTGTAGAACCAGCTTACTATGTTAAACATTCAATTTACTAATAACTGAGAATGGGGGAAAAGAAGGCAGTTTTTCTATTTTTAAGTTGAAGTTTGAGCCTCAATCGCAAGAAACAAAGTTTACAAACTGTTAGTGCTTCGTTTCCTGCCATTCAATCGACGACAGTCAACGACATTTGAATCATTTTTAACAGACCTTATAGCAAGCTTTTTTGTTTCTGCGCTATTTGAGATGAGCATTGGTGTACCAACCAAACTATCATTTTTAAGTTTCTTGGTACACAAATGCTTATCTTAACTAACCTTGTCTGATGGCAGAATCTAATAGCTTTGAAACGTGAGGTATAGCTCCCATATTCTTGCTGTGATCAGGTACACCATATACGCTCGTTTCGAGAAAGTTGCTGTACCGGGCATACGTGCCCAAATGAAGAAGAGATGATCTGATAATCCAAATAAAGCTATTAGGAAATCGTTTAGCCAGTAACTTTGCAGTTGACTCTAAATTCCATTGCACCCACGCTTTGTTACTACGGTGAGCGGTCATATTCTCTTCGTAGTCCTATGAGAAAATATTAAACATTGTGTAAGGATCAGAATTTTGAAAAACCAAATGGCGCAAGCTGTAAGACTAAAGGGCATCATTCTCTTTTCTACTTCTGCGTATACTAGACTGACTTTCAATCTTTGGAAACGTTTCAAATTAGTGGAAACAAAAGAGGAACATCCCAGTTTAAAATTTGGTTCCTCCGTACAAAGTATTCAACTACAAAAACTCTTTTATAGTAATTCGCTGGTGTTCGGGTTTGTCACTTAACCAGGCTGAACTATTTTAGACAAAAGATTGCAAATGAAGGCTTTCTCTTGCAATCTATTCATACCTCAAAGCGAAGTTGCCGGGCAAGTTGTCAGCAAAGGATTACGTGCTGCAAGAATTTGCAACCGACTAAACTACAAGGTCCCTTTCAGACTGTAACCTTCTTGCCTATTCCACTTTATGAAAGCCTTCACGCGGCTCGTTTCAAAGCGACTAACATGGCGTTTACGAAAAAATGCGAGGTGCAAAAGGGTCGTAAATGTCGCACAAGGAATTCCTGCACTGTACCAACGATAAAATGCATATAGATAAAACAATGCGCAACAACTATTTTGAATGCAGTAAACACATTCGATAAATTCTAACTTTAAATGTATTCTTTACTGTAGTGATACGATTAAAACTTAATTTGATTGCATTATACTTATAACAGATAATATTTCTTTATAGTAATGAATATTAGTAGTTTGTAGCGATCAATACTGCACCAAGTTATACCTGAACATCACCCGGGAAGAATACAACATGTTGTTGCGCTTCTTGACCGCAGAAAATCACATCATTTCTCCGTTCTTCGAAGCCGAGTACATCAGGTAATCTCACACATTTTGCTGCATCCATATTCAAAATTACTAAGTCAATGTTAGTGCAAAGATTAGGAGAGCAAACATTTTATGCTAAAAAGCTTTTTATACCATATGCATCGAAATGTGGCTCGCATCACAGAGTCTAAAGAGAGTGCATGACTAATTGAAGGACTATTCACACAAAGCCTACATAAAGCTGACCTATGATGCTTCAAGAATTTATCAAAAATTAATCGCATGTGACGGGAACGTCATTGTTGTCAATTTGCAAAGCGGTCATTTTATCTCAACTTCAAAATAAAATAACCTTTAGTCAATGTCAAATAAGATTAAACTGTAATCAGAACGCAACATAGAAAGGCAAGGCAGACTAGAGAGTAGTTAAATCGAAGCAAAAAATATTTCCCATTTAAGTTTCTCTTTTAGGAACTTTTTACACAGGACATTGTCAATCGTGCATTTAATATTCGCTTCTTATGTTTCAGCTGAGACCGCCAAGGGTAACACCTTATGAAAACAAAATTTACGTGTGTAAAGTATATAGTTTTAAATACGCACGAGACGTATAATACACCATACACAACTCATTGCAAAATACTAGTCCTACATATTGCTCAGACTATCCTTTTTCTTTGAAAAACCCGCAAGAACTATCCAGTATGAGCAGAGCAAGACAACAAGTGATTGAAAGACGTCCGCAAATAAGTCTTGAAGATTGGTCAAAAGTGGCCCAGAGTTTTCTGAGCCAATACTAATTGATCACCGAGAGACCTTGTTAGTTCATCTCTGATGATTTATTCTCAAACATTAGAAAGTTAAAATGCAACTAGGCGTCAATCCATGAAGTGATGAAGATAGTTAAATAAAAAATTATGTTTTACCCACCGCAACAAATTAACAACTTGAACCGTTGTTATTTTTACATGTCTAGAATGAAATCTTAAATTAACGAAAAAGAATTCCGAAAAAGGTCAAAACAGTTTCCTGGTCATTGGTCAATATGCAAAGGAAACAATTTTCGACAATTTCCAGTCAATTTCGGCGGCCATCTTGGAAGTATTGTACGGGTACTTCATCTTACCCAGACATAAGTACTTGTCGTCAGTAGGACGAACGGAAAAACGGCTGGACATCATGATGATGCTTGGCGTTGGTATAACCGAAATGAGGGGTAAAATACTGAAGAGACGTTTGCTTTGTTGGTGTTACGATTTCGAACATAAAAAACAGAAAGATCCAGTAGCTGGTAGTCTCCTTTTGATACAAAATGGATAACACGTCAGTGACGGCAATTCATGGGAATCCAAAGCAGTGCGTGCTCATGGTTCTCAAAGTTCTCATCACGTAACGCGCAATCGAGACCCGGATGCAGCGTTTGCGGTAATGCGTTTGCGCACACTTGAACGATGTGATAAATAGGAGACATAAATAGGCAGGTAAACATTCACAAGGGGGGTCAAAAGGTAACTCTTACCGCGAACTGTTCTGTTGGCTTGTCTGGCAATCGCCTATTGCAAGTTTCTGTCTTACATATCCACCATGTCGCACGGGTTTCAACCATTGCAACCAGTGAACAAAAGTCGAGTCGCAGTGGTAAAATCTTTTTTATTTCTAGCGCACTTAAAAGTAGTTTAAGACGTTTTACACAAAGTTTTGTAGCGATTTAATAGTCAATTATTATGATACGTCTTCGCTTCATTTTGAAGATCGCGTGCGCACTTCTCTGCTTCAGGTAACTGGAGGTAACAAGGGTGTTGGCTATTCTGTCGTCAAAAAACTCCTGAGTAAATTCCGCGGAGTTGTCTACCTGACAGGTTAGTAAAGTTTAAGAAAACTTTAATTGACTTGTCCGTATAAACTGCACACGTCAACAATACCAGCAATTTCGCGAAATCAATAGCCAGGGATCTGCCGCAGCACTATGGGACAGTTGCCTTCATCGGAGCACGCCTTAGACATTCAGTGGCTGTCCCAAGTCGCCTCACTTGAGTACAGCAGATCATTCGTGTTTTAACGTAATGCGCATAATAAACAGTTATCACTTTATGAGGTGAGTAAATTTTCGATGACAGATGTTGGTACAAAACGTTTATCCTACTTTGCCTTTCATTGCCTTAAAAAATGATTATAAAGGCCAATAACTAGCTTATCGCAAGATTTGCTACCCACTCAAGTCATTGGATTTTGTTTGTGTAAAACGAGCGTTTTAGCGGTGCATGCAGCCGTTAGAATTGTAGGTTTTGAATAGAGATACACGTAGAACGTCTTTTTTCATACACAAAAAGAAAATTGTGTTGCGATTCACCTGGCAAGTCAAGATTAGGCTGGCTTCTGATGCACATAGAAGTACATTGTTCATTTCGTTTATACGTGTTTTAATGCACTGACACCGTGTATCCGAGACTACAGGAGAATAACGATAGCAACAGAGACAAAGCAATGTCAAGCGTGAGGTGAGTGAGGCGTGTTTCGTCTCTACGCGCTGTCTCGACTCTTCTTTTAATAACCACGACCTTCTATAAAGGAATGTGTTAATGTTTTGATGATTTTACGCAAGACCCGCAGCACACACGTAACTTGAGAAGGTGAGAAGCCACCCAAAAGCTGGATTCACGAAACACACGCTTGGAGTCTAACTGCCTTTAACTGCGTGCAGCATACCATGCAGCTTTTGCATATCATCTGTCATCTGCAGAACGAAGCGAATATGATTCACCTGTAAGTCCGCACGTCTATCTCAACAGTACCAGAGGCCACGGTTTTTAGTCCAAGAATGTACATTTAAAGAAGAAAGCCAGAAAATTTAGCTGTTTTTGTTAAGAAAATAGTTTATTCTTTTTTTTTTAAAATAATGAAGAAACTATGTGCGCAGTTATTTTGCCGCCACTTGTCCATTGTTTATGTTTCAAATAATCACACTGCTCATCAAAACGAACGCTTGTGTCTTCAAAAGAGCATGCTGTTTCCTAACTCGTCATTGGAAACAGCTCATGCCGCCTCTCTCCTGTAGTTCACAAACACATACATGCTTTTCTGCTTCTTCTTTGGAAAAAAATGAAGCTTTGCTTTGCGGCAAGGTTGTGGGATTAAGCAGATTTGCAGCGAGGTAGCTTGCCGAGGTTTTGTTTGATAAGAGAGCTAATTTGACAGCTTTGTCTGCATGTTTTATATATCAACCAGTTGTCGAGGGCTGTATTTCCCTTTGCGTGATAAAACACGTAGTTTTATCCAATATCACTGAATATGTTGACTGGTAGATATTCATTTCATAGCACATAGAGCGCAGAAACATTTTGCTTTGTGTTATGTCATGGGTGTCGAGTACGCCGGGTCATAGCCTATTGCGTCAATACAAATCAAATTGAGGTATCAAACTCAAGGGTCTATGTCACTTTTCATAATTTGTTCCACTTGCTTAGCTTCTATATTTTGATCAGTACCAATAAAGTACTGTTTCCAATGCACATATCAACATCATTGTAGTTCGTGCCTTTGGACTTTACATTTTTGAGGTCGTCTTTTCTTTTGCGACCATTTGCTGCACAAGTTAGCTTAAAACATGCTTAACCCGTATATTTCCGTGTTTAAAATTTGTATATTTTCATAAAATTAACGGGAAAATACTGATGAATACGAAAAGAAAGCCAGGAAAGCCATGACAATTTGTGAAAGGCATTGGTCAATAGAGAGAGGTATTAGAGAGTGGGCATTATTTTGGATGGCAACTCAGTTGCTTTTCTTCGTGTAGCTCGGCATGAAGAGAAAGGATTAGCAGCATGTGAACACCTGAAGAAAGCAGGACTTCCTCGAACTCCTAAGTTTTATCAACTAGATATAACTGACAGACAACAAATCATGGAATTTCGACAACATCTTGAAAAAACCTATGGCGGGATCGATATCTTGATAAACTATGCTTCAGTGCCTCACAAGGTATGTCTTACTTTCGTAAGGCTTTTCATTACATAATACCTGCATAAGACAGAATAAGGCATGCGTGCAAGGTTTAAACCCCGTATAGTCACTCGCCTCCTTAATAAGTTTGGGCTGCTTTCCAATGATGCGTGTTTTTGACACGCACGTGAAAGTTTAAACCCTTCAAAATTTATACTTTCTAAAAATACTCCAACAAAAAGACACACAAGCATTAAAAATTCAAAATTCTTAACAATTCTCGTGATTCTTCTAGTGGTTGTTTATAAGATAGATTTTATTACGATTTAAACACGCGTAAGCTTGCGTGTCAAAAACGCGTAATTAGGAAGCAAGTACAACACGCCTTCTCTGTCTGTTCTCCACCTCCACTGCGAATATTTGTACTGCGGAATTACGCAGTTTAGGATTGTTAGGATTTGGGCGACATTGTTGCCAGGATTACATAGATGTATAGTTTGTGTGCAAAACAGTAGGTTCCAACCAAGATTTCCCCGACACTTGATTTCTTTTTTCTATGAAATATGAAAGACGTCGACAGGAAAAGACATCGTTGATGAATATGTAGAAGAGCATGAAAGCGAAGCACAAGAAAATACTGAAAATGGTGGAGCAGCTCAAAAAGAAACAACTGAAAAACCGGTAGATGTAGAAAAAGTTGAAGAGAAACCGGTTGAAGTGAAGATAGCAGTTGAAGAAAAAAAAGAACTAACTCAAGAAGAGAAAATCGCTGAGGAACGTCGACGTCTCGCAGAAAGTTATCGTAAACATAAGATCGAGAGTAATCCACCAGAAGAGTATTGGGTGCCGGTAAGCAGAATTACTTTGTTCGGACGCACTGTCCATCTGGTGGTGTAATGCAACGTACGACTCACTGCACAAAATCATTTTAATATTGTAGAAAGTCAAGGTAGATCCACGTGTAGAGCATGCTGAGGTAACGATGAGGACAAATGTGATTGGAACGTTGAACGTCATTCACTGTCTATTGCCATTGTTTCGAGCGCATGGAAGGTATGCTCAGGCTTCATAATGATAATTTTAAATGATTGACCGAAAACCCGAGTTTCAGCAAGGGATGTAAGGTGTTTTCATAGGTTACGCTCTCACGGTTCGCACTCTGCTTGTGCCACATCCTATTTTCTAAGCTGAAATGCATGTACATGCAGAACATTATCTGTTCAACAGTTTGTGTTTTTCCTAGGATAATAAACATTTCCTCGAGTCTTGGGGTACTTTCCACCATTACAAATGAAGAACTGAAGGAAAAATTTTCAAGTACATATTTAATGGAGAGTGAACTCATGGATATTTTGAAAACTTACATAACGTTAGTATCCTTGTGGAATTTCAGACAACTTGCTAACAGGCTCTACTGAGCGAGAGACTAATGTAAGTCAGTGGAGGCAATGTTCTTAAATCGAGGACCTAAACGTAAGTCTCAATTCCCTGGGACTTTCAAAGCTACACTACTTTCGGAAGCTTTGTCAAATTTCATTTAAAGTACAAAACTAGCGAAAATTAGAAACTTCTGATAAACTACAATATTCATAAACTACTGTTCTGTTATTCAATTTTAGTGACGTTAAGAACGAAAAAACTGAAGAGAAAGGATGGCCAAAAAACGGTGAGCTAACAGTATAGTATTTGTATATATGGTTATAGATTCACATGGAATAAAAAAAGTTTCCTCCCCGTCTCTTGTATGGCTCTTCTCTCGTTTTGTCAATGGCTCCAGTGTGGATATTGTCGAAACTGGCGATCAACTTGATGACAAGAATTTTGGCGCGAGATCACAAGTATGATGAAAAAAAAGACCTTCTTATTACTGCAGTAAGTGTAAGAGATCTCTTCATGAGGAACTGGGGCCTGTTGTATAAAACTTTTAACTACGTTTTAACTACGATTTTGAAGTTAAAAAGTAGTCAAATCTTGCATTGGCGATTCTGATTGGTAGATATTCGTACTTAACTATAGTTAACTTCAGCAACATTTTTATAGAACCGGCCCCCGGACAATATCTTGTTACGTCAATCAAGCATTATGGCTGAAATGAACTTGTTGAACGCTTACGAATGTGTCATTTTATTCTGACCCTAAATAATGCCCAAATCCTGACCAATCATAACGTTTACTCAAGTTGCTCGCAAGTAGTTTGAGAAAACTCTTATTGGCTCGCTTTTCTTGAGCTTACAACATGATAAGTAGCAAACATTTTAAACTTTCAGTGCTGCCCAGATCTCTCCGAGGATTCAACTCCACTGACCGCTAATCAAGGTACGCAATGCCAGCGTTTAGCGACTGTTTAACGCAAGTCTGCTTATTGCTCAAAGTTTTGAAGTAGTAGTTTTTAATGAAGTTTTGTGTGTTGCTTTGAGTAAAGAAACTTTGGCTGCCATGAGGGCCATTTACACAACTCTTTGAAGAATATTTGAATGTTGCGATATCTCCGATGTTTACCGATAAAAATCTACAGTCTTTCAATCAAAATGAAATCTTCCATGGTTCTCTTCGCAAGCGTAATGTTTTACATACAAACAAGTATTCTCAAGGACATCCCTTTAGCATACATCGTACATGATTGTAATCACGAACATTATTTACATACATAATGTTGTAGGCGCAGACACTCCTCTTTACTTGGCACTTCTACCGCGAGGCGACAAAAACTGGCACGGCAAGATCTTTAAAGATAAGAAGATAATGGAATGGGAGTAATGACTTAAGATAGAGGATTGGTCGACTTCAGAGAAATGAAGCCAGAGTGCAAAAACTTTTTGTAAAATGAAAATTTTAGCCTCATAATTACCAAGTATAGTAGCGGATATATTGTAATCACTTGTACCATATTTGGCTTGTGAATAAAAGTGATGTATGGACCGAATTAACCTACAGATGTTCCTTATTTCATACTACAATTGCATCCTGCAACCATAATTTAACAATTCTACTCTACACTATTGCAGATAAACTATAGCAAAATCAGATTAAAAGTATACAAAATGTAATTGAAAATATTTTGTGAAATGGCAAAAATATCGGGCGTATATCACGATAGCTCAAATGGAAATTAATTATATGTAATGTGTGCATTATTGACTCTTTCCATCGTTTTTCATAAGCAGTATATGTTTCATTTATCTGGAAAAAATACATCCATTGTATTTTGATAAACTGTTTTGGCCAGTTCAGAAGTTTCTTGTTCTTTAATGGCTGCAAGAACTTCCAAGACTTGTCTGCAAAAAAAGAAAAGACTTTTCAAGCAAAATGATAATGCAGTACTACTTTGCATGCAATAAATAAAATCTGAATCAAGCTCGTACGGTTGAAATTCTACGTATCTCGACAAATAAAAACTCATGGAAAGTAACTCGTGAAATATATGGAAAGTTTGTCTAAGATCCAAAATATATACGTACATTAAATGAGCTGGTTCATTCCTGCTCTTTACACAAAACCCTTCCTGCCACTTTTCTTTTTTCTTGACATCAAATTTTGTTTTAATATACTGAAAACCAGCGTGCGTAGGTCTGATTTCGCACCATGGAGCATCTAAACTTCAAACAATATTATCTCCTTATGTGTAAGTCCAGCTTCAGAATTGACTTTAAACGAAAGAGAACCGACTGGCAATCACATGCTCATCATTTCATCAAATCATGACACATGTTATGCACAGTCATACTTTGATACTGTTATAACGAAAAAAGATACTAAGCTGGCAAGAGATTTCATCAATTAGTAGAAAGCTGTTGCCGCAGAGTGATGTAGTTAGTCAAGCACAGTTTCTTCCCAAGTCATCTCCCATTGTCTTGTATTAGGTCGCACCTGTCTCAATCATAAGTTTCTCAATTGGGATCGATTTTACAACTTCGATATTTTCTTCTGTTTTAAACGAACTGGAGAGAAAAAGAACAGATGTATTTTACATTGAGAAGCCTCAGGTAAAGAATAAACGACGGAGGGAAATAAAACTTTGCATATGTGCAAAAGTAGACTTCTCTATTTGCTGGTTAGAAAGAATAGTAAACGCACCATCCCGTAATACCAATATATAGTTCTTGATCAAGAACAGAGCGAGCTTCTTCTTTACTGCCAGTAAAGCAGTGCGCCTTGAAGCAACATGCAAAAACAATCATCAAAATGTTTAGCGATACATAACTTGCTAACAGTATAGTACATGATAGGGGTAGGACACAGAGCTTACGTGGGCACTATATAATGAAGGCGCAAGGATGAACCCACCCATTATGAAGCCACCAGCCCAAATAGCCCTGACGTGAGTGTACAGAAAATATGGACTAGGCAAAAACTGAAATACCTTCTAGTGAAAATAATGTGTTATTAAAAGACAAGGACACTTACAACGCCAGAACGAATTCTGTCTCGATTTCGCCTAATAATATCTAAAATATATAAGCAATTGATTGATATTATAATCTTGTACTCGCTTGTCATAATTATTTTATGAAAACTATAGGATATAATTTTTTGTCAGGTCACTTGTAAAATTTGCCAAGTTATCTACAAAATTGCGCGCAGACTTGAATATGCAATATATTTTGGTTATATATGTACACGCTTCTTAGTCAAATAAAAGAACGCAAGACTACAAAGGGTTTGAGAGAGTATTCCACTGGACTACGCATAGCCTTTACCTAAGATCTGTAAAAAAGAGTCTGTCGTATTCAATATAGAATTTTACTAAGTTGCTTTCAATGGCGACATTCGTGACTTCGTGGTATAAGTAAAAGTGACAATTCAGTGTACTGCAATCCGTGCCCAGCTGCAATAGGTATAGCACGACGAAATTATGTTCTACCCATTAGGATGCAGTAAGTTGAAAGTTGGAAACATTGAGGACAGTTTGTACAAAAAGTCGCAAATAAAAAATACGTTTTAAACTTGCCAGAAAAATCTGTATGTGCATTACGTAAGTGAAGAAACATTGGTAGCTTGGTTTTCTCGGCCAAGTCAATCTGTTTTTCAAAATACCTGTATAAAAACATCATATCATTCGCCGGGTTAATGGTTTGCTTGATATTCATATTACTTAGTGCATCTGGAAAACTTGTACGCCGCGTTGCAGCCCACGCATTGACTTACTTTAGCTGAGTTTTTTTGGGACAGAAATTCAAGCGATCGTAATCTAGAAAAGATAAATATTGATTCCGTCACCATTTAAAATACTCGCTTTCGTCAACTATATGTCAATTTATCTCGCTTCGTTTTACTGCTGAGTATTATTATGTATATGTGACAACTCTGGTATCGAAAAACCGTCAGACAGACGCAAGAAGGGACCAAAAGTGACGTTGTGGTAACAAAGACTTAAAAATAATGTTTGCAAGTTACTTTAGAAGTACCCTTACATATTATTGCTGTAAAGTACAATTTTAAATAACTTGCTTATCTAGTTTAGCACATTAATTTGAATCAAGTGTAGAGGAGAAAACATTCTTGATCCCAGAGTTCATGTGCATAATTCACTTTAATACACTCATGTACAGAAAATAAGTGCCAGGGGGTAGAATATAAGCACACCAAAAACTCACTATCTGTGCAGAGTCTATATGCATGTAAAATTCGATAAATTTTACACTATTGTCCACTAAAATAATCCACTTCTCAATATTACTAAACACCAGCTATTTTTGGTTTCCTTAATTTAAGAAAAACAATATCTGAGTGCAGCACTTGAGACGAGCAGAGTATAATTAATAACCAAACCTAGTCCACATTCTCCAACTGCCACAACTTTATTCTTATTATTTTCAATTATATCCAGTAAATTATTGAGGTAGCCATCTGGATCTCCCTCTTTTTCAAATTCATCACACCTTGTAGGATGACAGCCTACAGTGCAGTATAAGTCCTCTAGAAAATGCACCATTCTCATTGCTTATTAATGATTTTACAGTGGCACTGCTTTTAGTACAATTGTGCAGCTGGTCATTGCATCAATTTTTTCTAAATTCTATTATTCTTTTAATTTGACGCTGAAAGGCCCTGAAAAGAGCTTAAAATAAAGGATTAAGATTAAAGCTTTTCATTTAAATACCTTTTATCTTACTAAGCTCAAGCCCATTTTTTATATCTTCTGAACAGCCACATGTTATGATTATCTGCAGAGACATAAATATTCAGAGAACTACATCAATATTAATAAGGTCTCCCTATTAAACTGGGGTGACAGTTGTGAAGATAGCTGGATAAAAAAATTGTGACTGTAAGTAACTTAAATTCACCTGATTAACACCAATATCAAAAGCTCTTTTCAATACCAAGGTTAAATCATCTAAAGTAAAAAGCCACTACTCAGTGAACTAAGAGTTTAAAGTCTTTTGGTACAGGTAGAATAAGATAAGTGTATACAGTGTTTTTACCAGAATGATGCTGCTTGCCATGGTAAATTCCCCTAAACATTAAATCTAAAGATAAAAGTCCAAAGTACTGGTATAGTGTAAAATACTATAAATTATGCGTAGCTTAACCATTTAACCACTATGCTGCAAGCTTCTCACATCTTACTCAAATGAATACAACTGTTTGGCATTTCAAAAGTGAAAAACAAACCAGGTAAGGAAGTACCGATTTAATATTGCTTCATCTTGCCAGGATTTGCGGACCTACCTGAGATCACAAATAAAATCCACTATCTTCCTGCAAGATGAAGTACTCGAATTGCGCCTATTACTTGAAATTTAATTTGTGTTTGCGCGTTATTTTATTTAATGTCTGATACCAGATGATTTTGCTCGTCAAGGGGAAAACTCCAGCCTCTTGCCAATTATTAATAAAGGATGAACTACAGTACTTCTCAATGCGATTTCTGAAGCATAATATTGTTTCTTATTGCATTTCTTACCACTCAAGTTTGCTCCGATATCTAAATAAAAGCAAGAATTTCGGTTTTATACGATTAACTGTCTACAAAATATGAAAAAATAATAATTATATTTGAAGTTTAAAATAATTTATTTGAAGAAGTCATTCATAGTTTGTGTAGTATAAAATCATGTATAAAATACTTTACCAATCATCTTCATTCTTGCCGCCATAATTAAAACATAAAAATAATTATAATTTATGAAAAATAATACACAACATAATTATGCTTATTTACGCGCTCAACCGAAGTTCTTCCGAAGATTCACGCGAAGTTCTTTCATGCCTACTGAAACATTTCGTATTTTCGTGTTTCTACAGGCAACTGATTATGAAAAAACTGGTCAATATTTAAGTGCTTTTATGTAAAAATCTCGAGTGGAGAAGTTTGACGTGTAAGCACTTGTGCGCTATCGTTTACAAAATGCAACAGGCTTGAAATACATTGATCGATTCCGCCAACAAGGTCTGTCAGCAACAAGCCAACGAGAGCATGGCAGTCTGTGGCCATTTGACTCGTTTTGTATTAAATTTGACAGTTTTGTTTGGATTGATAAGTCTTAGTATTCAGTGCGAAAAAGGTAACGTATGCTGGAGACTGAAATTAAACGACGATCATTATGTAATTAATAGCGACTCAAAGTTTTCAGTAGTGTTAAATGGCACACAAATTATTATAGTTGATATTAGAAATTAGTTTATTCAGAATAACAATGCACGGAGTTCAGTAATTACTTTCAGTGTTTTCAGACACGCACGACATAGAAGTTTGAATTGTAATGAACGTATCTCATAATCAACCGCAAGAATTGGTTGGAATTTTGAATTTAATGAATTGTGCCTTTATTTTTTCACATATTTATAAAAACTATAAAACTTTGAAACGCGCAGCCTTAACTGGTTTGTGGTTTATACGTTCCTGTATCACAGGTGCACGATGAAAAACAGTTTATGCTATAAATGTTAATGAAAATGCTATGTCTTGAATTGTAGGTTGTTTCGTAGGTTTGTGTTTCCTTGCATAAGCATTAAACAACTGTTATTGCAACATGACCTATTGCTATGCTGCCTTTTTCTTTTGTAAGAAATGGTTGCAGTGCAAACTTCAAAGAACCATTCTCCACTGTTTCATAAAGACTCCCAAAATGACTTCCTCTTGGCATAGATTGCTTTTATATAACATTTTGACTAAACTTTTGCCAATTCCAAAAAAAGGCATTTATGTGATAACTTGGCTCCATAAGTTTACAGCCAACCAAATTCTAATTTTGTTACTCTCATTTTCTATTAGAAATTGAAATTTCAGAACTTTTTGAACATTTGGAGTACAACCCCAATAATTTTGCATTGGAAAAACATGACACTGTACGACGTGCTGCTGCAGGTTCAGTTCTGCCAAGTGTTCACAGTTTAATGGTACATCCAGATATCTTTCCAACATCAATTTCAAAATTGTCTGTCACCCCCAAAATCTCATCATCTCCTATGAATCAGTCTGTTGTATCATCATCATCCTCTCAACCAAGTTCAAGCTCATCATTCATTTCTATAAAGTCCAGTGCAGCAAGCACCTCTAGGATCCCAAGCATGTCAGCTACAAACCTGCCAACTACACAAGCACCTACAACATCAAAGCAGCCAACAACTAAATTGAATAACAGTAAAGCTACGAGTGCGAGTAAAAAAACAGAACATAGCACAACTTCTGGAGTTCCAACAAGAACAACCATCTCAAACAGGGTAAGTGTCATCACAAGCTAATACAAATGTTTAGGAAGAAAAACACAAACATATGTATGGTCTCATTAATAGTTTGTAATTACTAAAGACTGCCAGTTAGTGTTTTTTCTTTGTTCATAGGATACTCACAAATATTACGATTCAGACTATTATAGCAACGGAGAACAGTGGTGGTTTAACTTTGATGATGGTAGTACTAAACCTAAATTTCACTCCGAACTTTCAACTAATGCAAAGTTCTCAGATGTAAGTTTAATGGCAAATGTGTTGAGATGTGAAACATAACTGCATGCCATTGTTGCACTAACAATTGTTTTTTAGTTTACTATTATTTTAATGTTTTGTATCCTGTCAGGTGCTTCAGACATCATTTTCTTTCCCATATTATGGACATCTTGTCAACAATGTCACCATTACAAATAAAGGTATGGTATATTAGAACTGTTTATTGCTTGTGCATTCATGAATCTCGTCTAATAATGAACGTGCGTTGTTGATTTTGTTCGAAGGGTACTTGTTTCTGGGAGAGAGGCTTCACAAATTTCATGCTTCTGCACAGTATGCTGCCCCCCTGATGGCAGATTTTGGAGCTGGATTACATTCACGAACCTCCATTCGGTACATTGACACAGGTATAGTATCACGCATTCCATATCCGGAATAAATCCACAGAATCTCAATTCTGCATTTTAAAGTATGTACTCCATGCTAAAACCTCAGTTGAAGATGTGCTCTTGCATTAATGCTTGAACACCTGTTCTTGACATCCTGATCAGAATACCTAATGCATTAGGTGCCTTCCTAAACATTTGTATGGGACTTTTAGATGCTGTGTTCTTGCTAAGTGCATCTGATACTAGTAGCATTCATTACGTTATTAGGAAATCGATTAACCGTGGAATGGGCAAATATGAGGCTGAAAAATGAGGCAAAAGGTGAAATAGAGCAGTATAAATTTCTTTAATGGAATAATATGCAGCTATTCCATTCATCACTGTCATAGTCTGGAAAAATATGTTTATCTTTACAGTTTGTGCTCCTTGTTGATATGTTATTATATCTACATTTCAGATAAAGAATTTTCATTCCAATGTTCTGTCTTGAATAATGGAACTTTAATTTTTGCTTATAAAAACGTGAGTTTCCTGCTTGCCTGACGAGGCGAAACTATCCAGCAGTTTTATGACTCTGTACAGCAAAATAGCAAAATAGGGTACTTAAGGTAAAGGCTGCACCATAATACTGGCAGAAAACCTATAACAGCCTTTCCCCTAACACCATTGGCATTGATCATTTTGTGCAATTTTTTCTTTGAAGGTCGCTCCGTTTTTCACTGCACCCACTTTTCTTGATCTTGTTTCATGTCAATTTGATCAAGCTTTTCTAAAATTGGTTCAGATAATCCAGAAGCAAACTGTACCTGAAATTTATAGTTATCACTTCCACTGATTTTAGATTCCAAAAGCGGTGAATAAATTGAGTGAAAGTGGACATTTTGTCCGTGTTGGTATCTCCGACACTTTCAAACGTGAAGAGATCAAACGTGGTCGTGTCGTAATTGATGGAAAAACATGTAAATGCACTGTTACCGTATATCTTTCTTTATTGTGAATTGTGTTGCTTAAAGTGT
Source organism: Phenganax stokvisi (assembly GCA_025400075.2). NCBI lineage: Eukaryota > Metazoa > Cnidaria > Anthozoa > Malacalcyonacea > Clavulariidae > Phenganax > Phenganax stokvisi. The sequence continues at coordinate 21,645 of JAODVQ020309274.1, forward strand.
TTGTAGATATAAAGTACAGTTAATTCATAGAAGGTTCTACACTTTGTTTATTAGATACGTCAGTGCGGTATATCTACTACTACCTTTACGATAAAGTGGAACTTCCAAAGGCAAAAGTTGTGAGTGACTCAGCGTTTGTTCTTACTCCTGTACCAAGTAAGTCGCGAAAATTGCACTTACAACTGGGTTAATTGTTTTTTTATCCTTGCCGTAGCGCAAGTGGGATAATCTCGCCCAGCTTTAATGTCACGGTCGTACACAAGAACGCTTTATTGTGTGGTTTTTGAAAATAAGAAATTTGGCGGTGGAAACTATGCATCCCGTGCCATGGCCTCGTTCAAAGGTGAACGATAGCGCTTGAGGGCTCGTGGAAGGTGTTTACAGTTTCCGAATATAAATTATGCCTTCACTTTTTAGATTGTGTAATGTTTAACTCATGTGATGCGTGTTTGAACACGAGGACTAAGTTCGATTGCAGCTGGTGTGTCAAAATTAACAGGTGAGAATTGTACCTCCTATCCCGTGTATACAACTATAAGCCCCGAATCAGGTGATTTGAAAGAGAGATTTTGCGCACTCTCGTGCTTAAAATGACCTCCGCCAGAAAAGCACAATGGGTATATCAACCACTGTATGTCTCAGGTTTTGTATCATTCCAATTGCAGAAAGTATTGTTATTTCTTTCCAGATGTTCTGATGGTATTGACAGGCACCGTATGGAATGGGAAACAGCTGGTTGTATTGAAGATGGGAAGAAATCGGTAGGTTTACCTACTCATTTTCAGGTCCACAGATGGCCTGGGAACGAGAATAAGATGGTGTGTTTAGTGTGTCTGATACAGTGCCACAAAGCTGCGGTATGACGACCTAAAAGTGCAAAGCTGAAAAATGGACAGAACTATTTTCAATTTGGAGAGGAGCATTCGCTCGCTTTGTCTTTCATTTTGCCGCAGTTGCCGCTTCCTTCTTTAGTCTGATGCAAATTCAAAATTGAGTTATGGATATGTATTTTCACACCTACTCACCATATTGGTTGCTTTTCCAGTGCTCTAGTGACAATTCTACCACGATCAGTGGTGGAGAGATCGCCGTTATCGTCATTGTTCTCCTCCTTTTAATATTCTTCGTTGTTTGGTTTGCGCACGCCTACTATCATCCACAATCGAAGTCGGGACTGTTTCTAATAAAGGTAAATACTTGAGTAAAAATTGAATTCCGATTGCTGCGAATTAATTTCAGCGTTGTAAATGTAGTCAGAGATCATTGTCTTTTTCTTCTTTAGTATGGTAATCCTACAAAATGGTTTCGAAACTCCAGCGGTAATGACACGCACAATTCCTCATCCACAGATGGTCGAATTAGTTTCAAAACTATGCCTTTCGAAAGCAATGCCTAACAATATATTTGCAGCGTTGTAAATTTTTTAAGACTTCATCTATTTGTTTCTAGCTGTACAAAATTTTAACTGAATTACTTAAATGCTATATACAACAAATTTTTACTACAGCATATAATCATTGCATGAATTTTTACAAACACTTGTAAAAATATGTTTTATCTAACTTTGGAACGTTCTCCCTGTCGTAAAGTACTTGTACTTTATCTTGAAGAAAAGTAGCGAGTGCGTATCATTTTACAAATCATCGCCCGAATAGCAAGAAACGTTGTCGCTTAGTTTACTTATTTCTGTAATGGTATCTCAATTACATGAAATTTTTTAAGTAAAAAGAGGTAAACTTTATGAAGATAAAACTGTGCTTCTGGAGAGGCTTCAAGCTCGACCTCCACATATCCCGCAGTACTGCTTATAAGTTTGACGCATTAACTAGCTAGCTATTAACCAACCAGGGGCAGGTTGTTCAAAGCTGGATTGGCGTTAACCCCGGGTTAAAATTTAACCAGCTGTTTCGTTGGTGCATTTGTGTATGTCCATTTGTTTCAAAACTTTGCGAATAAAGGCATCTTTTTACATAGATTAGCTTTGTAGAAAAATTTTGTCAAGTTAGTAAACAAACGGTTGAAAATTTTGCTTCAAACTTTTCGTTAACCCAGGGTTAAAACTAAACCAGCTTTGAACAACCGGCCCCAGAATTGCCTATTCAAGATTTTATCACTTTTTAATTACGAATTCGTAGTTAAAATGTACTTAAAAGTTTTATACAACCGGCCCCTGGCCACTTAAACATTGGAATTTCCAATAAATTTTTGTGTTCTTACATAACGTATTTCACGAAATTTACCGCTGGGATTTGAAGAAAGCAATATGGCTTCCAACAGTTATCGTAATGTGCAAGAATCATTTATAAGCAATCTGAATGGCACTACGACACTTGAAATATCTGTTGTGACTTCATTCGCACCCGTATCTATTATTTTGAGAACTTTTTTACGGTGTATACTTGCTGGAAGTCATGAAACACTTCGAGCATTCTCGTCAAGGTGATTTCAATTTTGTATTTTATAATAAAATTGACAGTGCACCTAGTATACAATAGTTTAAATTTTTACTTACCAGTATGTGTTGTGTCGTCTAGTTAACCATCAATCGTATCGTGTGCAGCACAAACTGCGTGTTTACTTTTGCAACAACTTACTAATTCTACAGAGCATGTATTCAGAAAACAAGAACTACAACGTGTTCAGCCCCGAACGTAGAGTCTGGTACCGAGTCTCATACATTGACATAATTCCACATCTAACATGACAGTATGTTCTAAAATCATTCAATGAATAACATATTTGCAGTTACAAGTCGGACAGCTGCAAATATTGTAGTGTTTCGGGTCAAGTAATCTCTTGTCCAGGCACTATTTATTAAGATATAGCGCTATATTTAGCTCACAGAAAGTATTGATTAGTTAGCAGGAAGCCGGAGGTTGTGGAGTAATAAAAGTAGTTTTGGAACATAATAAAAAGTCGAGCAGCACCTGTCTCATGTCCAGGCAGTGTTTCTACTATAGTGGTTTTTATGGTGCTTGCATGAAGTATGGAGCATTAGCAAGAAATGCATGAAAATTGTCATGATGCAATGTTGATAAGAACAGGATGCAACAATGCTGTGCTGCACCTATTGTTCACAGTTGTTAACAAAATTGTTCGACATTGTTACACCCGATTAAAAAAATAGGTACGCAGAGCGTACATGTTCTGCGCAGTTGTGTTTGCAACACTGTTTAAGATGTATTAACTGATATGTTAACGTTACGTTACGCACGTTCGCTCTCAATAGCATTATATCTGCGCAAGCACAGATACAATAAACAATATTGTTTAATATTGTTGATAAATATAAACAACACGTGCAGCACAATGGTTGCATCTTGTTTTACCGCAGGCTCATAATTTTTGGCTGTGTATGATTCGAACATGTTGGTGTCACAGTGATTTGTGTGTTTCCCTGTGAAATCTCTGCGTGAAATGTGTTTCCCCAGTGAACTATGCTTAAGCGTCAAAACAAAACTAGGAAAAGCGTTTAACTTTTGTTGTAGCGCTTTCTATTTTTTCGTTTTTCCGTGGAAAAATAACGTCTGCGTGTGAGCGTGAGAAAATTTGAAAGTCGTGTGTCTAACGCAAAATGCATGAGTAGGAAGCATCGAGATGTGCAACCCATTCTGTTTATTCATCTCAATGATTTGAAAGTCTGTAAAGCATGGATTTCATTTCACTAGGGCATTAGCACTGACGTACGACAAAGGCAAAACAAAAAAACGCAATGAAGTGCACACTTAGGGCATGTTTATATGGGGAGGCGGGACGGGACGATATTCATCCCGTGTTTACATGATTGCTTTGCACACGGGTCGTTTTCTCGCGGGAATACCCGGAACGTATGAATTTGCAAAGAGTTATACATGCAAAATTGTCCCGGCAGGCGGGACGGAGCATTTATATGGAGAAAAACGTCTCGCTTCGGGCGGGACGGGATGGGACGAGACGAAAAACGTCCCGCTTACATATAAACGCAGGGCGAAAAATGAAACAGAAACATTTACATGCCGGGATCCCGTTCATCGTCCCGTCCCGGCACACGTCCCGTCCCGCCTCTCGTATAAACAGGCCCTTAATCATTGACATAAGCAGGAGCACAAAGCTGAAAAACCCAAGCATAAACCAAGACAGAACAAAACAGAATTTGAAAGATTTTTTCATCTTGTTTCTGTAATTCTCGCAGGAAACAGCTTGAGACTTAATTACAGTTGCATCAGGGAACGTTTATCTCCCATCCTTTTGTGTGGCAGTTTCTAGGGGGGGGGGTGAATAGGTTTACGGATTTGCGGATTTGACTTTAAAAACTTGTTCGGATTTCGGCTTGGTCACTGTTTTGCTCTGGATTTTCGGATCCTGGAAAAGTTACGGATTGCAGATTAGCAGCCAATTGGTTTCGGATTACGGATTTCCTCTCTCAGTTCGTACGGATTACGGATCTTGTTCTTCTTTTGATTGTGGATATTGCCACATGATTATCGTTTGGTTACTCTTTCTTGCCGCCGTGGCCAGTGGAAACGGATCCGGATTTTGACAAAAAATTTCGAATTCACGGATTTGGAAAAACGATCGGGCGGATTATCGGATTTCTATACCCCTATTCACGCACCCCTTGTAGCATAAAATCTAACGTAAGTTTTGTTTTACTTTTAGTATCATTTTCATGCTGGAGTACATGACTTTGGTTCTACCAACATTTCTTGCTTTTACCGTACTGGCTAATTATGCATTTCCCTTTATCTTATTGTTATTATTCTTGGCTTCTGCTGGACTTGTGTATTGCAATTCAGTGCAAAACGTAACTTCAGTGCAACGCGTAAACTCATTAGCACTAAAATTCAACAAGAAGCGATTTCTATGCAATTTCCGAGCTTATGTGAACATTGCAACGGCTATATCAATTCTTGCTGTTGATTTTGTCATTTACCCTCGACGTTATGCTAAAACAGAAACGTACGGGACTGGTTTAATGGATGTTGGAGTTGGATCTTTTATCATTGCCAACGCATTGGTTTCTCATGATGCAAGAGGAACGCATGCTTTGCCTTTTCTAAAAGCAGTGAAAAAGGAAGTTCGAACTGTGGTGGTTTTAATTGGCCTTGGTTTAGTTCGATTTGTTACAGTCAAAACTGCAGATTATCAAGAACATGTTAGTGAATATGGTGTGCACTGGAATTTCTTTCTCACTCTGGCATTTGTGAGAGTAAGTTTTGAACCGCTATGTCAGTCAAGGATCACTATTCTTACACACCATACGAGCTGCTATGATTCAACAAGTGACCGCATTTTCTTAGCTTTCTATTTCAGGTAATATCCACCATAATCCTTAGAACTTTGCCAGAAAGTCTTAGTAAACGCCCATGGATTCTTGGCGCTCTCACAGGGCTACTTTATCAGTACGCGTTGGCAAATGGTTTAGAGAATTTTATTCTTACTGGTAGCAAGGGTGATGGATCAAGATCGAATTTTATAGATGCTAATCGTGAAGGAATATGTTCTTCTCTTGGTTACGTGGCTTTGTATTTTATTGGACTTTCCGTTGGGAAACTGATATTTTACAAACAGTAAGTTGCCATTAAGGATTGGTTTTGTAAAGAAGAACGCAATGGAAATCACATTTTTGTTGGAGTCGATGAAAAGAGTAAATGAAAGCAAAAATGAAATGGCAGTGTCCGAACACTCAATCAACACTTCTCATGATGACTACCCTGGATTGCAGTGTTGATACCTTGGGTTGTGAATTGCAACTCTTTACTAAGTTACATTCATTTTATGAAAACATGGCAGCAATGTGTAGAAAAATATTTATACTTATGTATCAATTTAGGTACGCTGGTGCTAAGGCTTTACTGAAGTTACTAGTATGGTTCATGTGTATCGTCGTGTTAAGTTGGTTAATATTATGGTGGTGGGGAAATATGTCTAGTCCTGAGCGAATTATATCAAGACGTCTCGCTAATTTTCCTTTTGTTTTATGGCAGGTTAGATACGATAATTCATAAACGGTGTTTCTTTCGTAGGCACATGCTAAGTTCAATCTTTAAACCAGACCGTTTATGGACATAAAAGAGCTCAAGAATGTTGTCTTGTTCCATAGGTTGGCTATAACATTCTACTTCTAGCGATCTTCCTTAGCGTGGATATTTTACTGGTTGTATTTGGGTCTAGACTAACATTCTTTCAATATCCTGGTGGTTGTTGGTTTTGCTCATCCTCTAAAGATGCCTCACATGACGAAACAAAACGAGGTGCAGAATCCTTGCAACCTGCACAGATGTCAAGTGAGAAAAACGACGTCCACTCCCGATCCCCATGGATGATACATCGCAAATATGATTTGAAATCACGACCCTCAAGAATTACAGATAAAAGCGATGTACAAGAGGAAGCAGTAAAGAATGGTTGCACATGTCTTATTTCTGCCTTGAATTATAATCTTCTTGCCTATTTCCTTTTGGCAAACTTACTTACTGGTACTGTTAATTTATCAATAGAGACGATTCATGCATCGCCAATGTCGGCGTTTGTAATAATGAATATATATTTACTTGTGTTGCATGCAATCATAACTATGTTGTACAGGCGTAAAATTTCAATAAAATTGTAGTTGACTTCATTTCTAGTATTAGTAAGCACCAGCAGGCTCCTATCGACACAAAACTAATACATAGGAGAACGTTCATAAAGTTGAAAATTTTATTCTTTAACGAATTGTTCACGTTTAGATATTTGATCCGAACTACAAAATGATCACAGTACTTATAATCTGGCAATGAAGAGTAAACAAAATAAAATATTTGGCTAGAGTTTGTTACTAGAAATGTTCTGGGCCCATTTGCTGAAGAATGATCCAAATGTTGTCATTCAAAGCCAACGTTAAAAATGTTAGATTTACACTGTTTCATTCTTGGATGCTTCATCAAAGTTCTCCACAAGGTCTACATAAAGAACAAGTAAACATCCAAACTATGAACTAGAGACCTCAAGGAGAGTACAGAGTGTCTTAGATCCTTACATATAGGAATGAATGAGTAAATGAAATCGTATATTTGTTGAAGGATTAAATCACTTACAATGAACGGTTTCAAACATTGAAGTTAGGCAATCTTGAAGAGCTATGATGAGAGGGAGCTGAGCCCTCAATTCAACAAAGAATTATAACAAGGGGGGCTCATCCCCCCAGAGTCCTCCCTCCAATACAACTGATTGAATCTTAACTCATTTGATATATAGCAAAATCTCATAACATATTTCAGCTTTATAACAGCAACTTAGCAAGTTTATAGCAGTAGAAATAAAGTTTCAATCACAGGTTATATGTCTCACTCCTGAGACTTCCGCTATAGTGCAGGCAAAATATTTAATATTTCACTGATATTTCGCTGCGAAGCACGCGTTTGATGGCAATTTCAGCGAAAACGGGGGCACATGGGGCACGTGCTCATGAAGTTCTTAAACATTTCAATAGAAATGTGCACAAGAAATACCTACATAAACCCCATGGAAAGTTTACACTATGACTGTATGACTAACTGTATGACTGACTCATGTGAATTTTCACCACTCATCACAATACTGCACTAAAAACACTCATAGTATGTTGCTCTGCAAGCATGTACATGCGTTACCTGGCACTTCGTCATCAGCATCATCTAGAGCTGTAATTTCACTGGGAGACACTGCAAGAGAGAGTTGCATTGAAACTACATTTGCAGTTACTTCAGAAATGTGCGGCTAGAAGAGAATCTTACCAACTGGAAGTTTGGTGGGCAAATTAGATAGATCCTAGAGCAAAATAAAGAAGTAACATTAGAGACTGCAAGCACAAATAAACAATGAAACTTATTAAAAGCTTACCAGTTGGTTATAAATTCCTGGCAACAAATCACTTAAAGCTGAAAGTAAAGACCAAATGCAAGACTTAGCAAACTATGAGTATACTACAGAAAGAGCTCTACATATCAAACAATGTAAAGCACTCACGTTTAACTTCAGCATGACCTTGAACAGCAAATGTGTTTGCAGTTAGTGAGGCTTGAACTGAAAAGGAAGCAATAATATTTTAACCCATTCTAAGAGCTCCCTAACTTGACCATTTAAAATTGATTGTCATATGTTGTAATTTTATGTTAGCAGTAAGCACCTTTAGGATTCAAAAAATGAATCACATTGCCATCATCTTTCATCATATTAACCTAAAACATTAACCAAATAGAGTTGTGCCAACATAAAAGCAAGGCTAAAAGTCCAAACACAACCAACTGCATTTCTTGGCCTCCACTGAACACCAAGTTACTGATTGTACCTCTTCAATACCAGGGATATTATTAACTGCCAGCTTTTTTAAAGAATTTTGTAATCTTTTATCATCTGTAGTTGCTGTTTTGTGTACAACCTTCTTTTTCCTGCGAGGAGTACCCTATTAACAAGATCATGCTTCATTCTTAATTGTACTTTCATTATTTCATTTTGGTTTACTTTAACCATTTTACTCATCATGGGAAAAACTTCAACATGACAAAGTATTATTAATATTACTATAGACTAATGCAACTGGATCTTTGGGCACATGGATTACCTTTCCTCCTATGCGAACTTGATTTTGTAGTTTGGTTAATTTATCTGGATTCATGGTGGATTATTCTGAAAAATTGTTTTCATATCACGTGTGTCCCAAATATTATTTTACACTTTGAGCTCGTTTTCAACAATAACAGGCTTTACCTACATTGTGTTACACCTGCTACAGATTATTTGCTGGTCAGGATGAGAAGGGGACACTGAATAACGATAGGGTTTTATATAAGCAACATTAGAGAGTTTACGATTTAAGAAGCGGTACGGCTTGACGACACGGGGTCTCTTTTACTGAATAATTAGTTCAGAGCAATGCTAAGCGCAACAATAAAGACTTAAAGTCTTTCTGAAAATCTGGTAGTGAATAGATTGAGGGCAAATGATGCCATATTTGTTATTAAGTTGACTTAGTCAATCAACCATTCTAACGCTCAAAACTGCTACGTCCCCATGAGAGCATAAAAAGGCTTGATTTGGCGGCGTGTTCATTCGTCTCCATGGTCACTACGCGGTTGCGCATTCTCTATAAGGACTTCTTGAGACTATAAATTTACACACTTAGCTTCCCCGTCGTCGTGTTTTAGCGTTGTGGATTGTAGACTCCCTAATTGTTACACTTAGCATTGCTTTTGGACTAAATTTTCAATAAAATAGACCAACGTCATTGAGCCGTACCGCGTCTTAAATCGTACACTCTCTATCATGTCACACTGTCAACCCCTGGAGTGGCAGGGCCTGCCGCTAGAGTGCTGTTTAGCGGGACACCAGGTACGGGCCAGGGTGGGTTTGCGGGCTCAGCGTTCTTAATTTAATACATTTTTGGACAGTCAGCAGCATAAGGTGTCCAATAAACTGCATTAGCCCCTACTCTTGCTACTTTTTGAGCTAACATGAAGTCAAATGTTACTGCATTTGTTATGGCTTTTCTTTGTGTATTAAAATTTGCAGTAAAATGTGTATGAAGGAACAAAGTTGAAACTGAATAATATTGTCATGTATTTCTAACAATCATAACAGACATGTACTTGGACGAACTCGGTACAATCGTAACAAGCCGTCAGTCTTTAATATTTTTACTATACATAAAAAGTGAAATTTGTACACACTTTCTTAACTTTGAGGATATCATTCACGTTTATATTTAGCCAAGAAAGTGCATCGGATAGCTTACCTGAAACACTATGCACTGCTCTATACTTTCATGAACATAGAGTGTTTATTTTGACCCAAATAACAGGACGTTGATAGCCAGAAAACAAAAAAGTTTGTCTGTTTCTACAACACGAGGATGGTCTGATGAATGGCGGTGCGGAAAGATTGAAGAAAATGTTAATGCGCATGACAGCTGTGAGAACAATTAGGAGTGAACCACTGACCTAAATAATATGGACTGCGCACGTCAACCGAATGATTGAAGCCAAAAT